>JANHGB010001664.1:29846-43631 GCA_026283785.1 Coracopsis vasa | reverse complement strand
GGCTATAAAATCATAGAATAGTCAGGGTTGGAAAGGACCTTAAGATCATCTAATTCCAACACGGACTACAGGCTTTCTGACATATTTTGATTCAGCAAGCCATGTACTTTGTATTCAAATGCAGGTAATATCAAAGGAAAGTGTACAATCACAGACTTTTCCCAACACAGAGCATAGCACGCTCCTCTCCCTCTGCATAACACAGATGCATCCTCCCTGATCCTCCAGCAGCAAGGGAACATCCTTCTCTCTCCATTGGCATGAAAAGGCCAATGTTAGTTTATATGAGACCATTCAGCCCCATTCTCATCTGCTACTGAAACGCATTCTCTTAACATTTAGGATAGGTTTTCTTCATACAGGATAGAACACTGCAAAGGAACCCATCTTCAGGAAAAAATACGATGTACAGCTCAGAATTAAAATAGCAAATGTTTGTTTCGATGGTTTTCTCTTTTGTGCCATGAAGTTTTTATGGTGATTTCCTTCCATTACTCAGGCGAACATAAAATGAGCAGCTCTGACTATTGACTCTCTTGGACTGGTGGAACTAACACTCCAAACCAATAAGGCACAGCCCGTATCTCACGCAGCAGAGGCGGAGGCAGACTGCACACCTCTGCTTGCTGAAACGCCTGCTGCTGTTGAATGGTAAATTCTTCTCTCCTGCCTATACATTCTCTTTTTCAAGTGTCTGAATGTTGGCAATACAGAATGTCTCAATCTGCCAGTTAGTTCACATCAACAGGCAGTACTGACTGCTTTTTAAGTCATTTGCAATTGAAATTTTGCTCATAAAAAGCCTTTACTTCAAGCCACCACAACTGCTTCCTGTTTTCTTAAAAATACTAGCAAAACCAGATTTAAAGCAAAACAAAAGCATGCTTTGTTGCTTAGTAACTTCTTTTTTAAAGTTTACAATTCCTTCTCAAGTTACTTGAGACTGGTTGACCATTCTCCAGAGAAAAAATTTTGGCAAACAGGTCAGCAACAAATGCTGCACTCCTCTATGCTAAGTAGAAGAAATGTTCATTATTTTCCATTGAAGAAGCAGCAATAACTGCAGCGTCTGCCACAACATCTTTGTAGATTCTCACCAACTGAAAAAATGATTGTAGCTGTCATAACCTGGACAGGAAAAATATTCAAAAGTAGCTGATGAGTTTCTGTAACTTTCATGGGCAGACTTTCAGCATCTCTGCTTCCCTCGTCATTATTTCATGTAATGTTTAGAAATCAGCTAGGATAACACAATCTCAGGTATAGCAATATTTCCATACCAAAACCAGTCATCCTTGGATCGCTGCTCTTGTCGTGTATTTGAGCCAAATGTTCCTTAGGCTGGACAAAAACCCTGTGACCAAGGACACAAAGGGACACACAGTATGGTTCTCCCCTATGGAGGCTGGAACCAGAGCACCATGCTCACATAACGCTGTACACAGACACAGCACCACGCCATGCAATGGCTCAGGTAGCTTAGGAGAACTTCAGAAATGTCAGCAACACACTCCGCTGTCAGATGAAGATATCCTACCTATAGCTCCATACTTAGGGAAAACTTGTAGACACTAATGCTAGTCCTAGGCAGCTAACTATCCCATGGGCTTCACAGCTGTGCTTTCACTGCAAGAGTAGTGAAAGTTTAACATTTCCAAAAATACTCTAGTTTTGACTGGTTTATATTTGAAACTCCCAATTTTCTTTTTTGAATGCCTTCTTTTCTGGTTTGCAATATTTTATTAAAGATAGAGAATACCCCCAAATGTACTTGCATAGAGGTTTCTGTCACACATCTGATTTCTTGGTCTTGGTCACCTTTACAAGCTCTCAGTAAAATACAGATTTATTCTGCAATAACATTTAAATTTCTTCCCATTGACCAACTCCTCAGACATTTGCCGATTGGCTCAGTGAGTCCTGCTCTTGGGTGTACAAATTCAGTACACTGGGGAAATACAGGAACCACAGTTAAACTTCATCTTTGGCAGACTTCTGTTCAACTATTAGGACAACCTGAAAAATTTATTTAGAAACTTACATAATCCCGAGGCTACCACCTCAATATACTAATCTATACAAACAGCTGCATTGGAGAATATTGAAAAAATGTATTTAAACTGCAAAATAATATATTCTGCAGTATTTCATTTTCCCAGATTCTTATGTATGTTCCTACATACAGGTTTCATTCTCCATTCACATTACAGGTAATTCAAAGTAAATTAAAAATTAAACATTCATGCAAAAATTAAAGTTTGTATCAGACCTGGGGAAGACCATTATTATTTACATCAAATTTAAGGTGTCCTTTTTAAAAATGCAGAAGTTATTAAATAACTACTAATTAACTACACAGTAGTAACTTAATTACATATTTACTGGCTACTCTGACCTATGTCTACATTAGTCTTATGACTGAATTTAAGTAAATGCTTGATTCAGTTATTTAATCATTTTTTTTCTCCAAAGTAATCAATAAAAAGAAGTCTTACAGGAAAAAAAAGGCTACAGAGAGATCTGCTGTTTTCTAAATAATGCATTCCAAAAAATTTCCGATTCAAAGATGAATTCTAAAGCACGAGATGGAGCTTGTGGAGACTTCTCCGCATGAAAGGCATCTGTCAGGATGGAGAAAGAAAAAAATAATCTAGTAGCATAGTACCATGCAATACTGAAATGGTAACTGCTTTTGGTTTGAAACACAGAATGTGGTATCTGGGAAAAAAGACTCAGGTAAAATGTTTCAATACCCTCTAAGAAGTAAATAAGTTTTTTCTTTTCAGTAAACAGAGAAATGTTTCATCTTTCCCTTGAACATACCTGAATCCCTTCTCTGTGTGTTTGTTTCTAATTCCACTGGCAACATTTGCATCCATTTTTACTTGTGTGGTGGCATACTAAAGAGAAACTTTTTAAAAAATTAAAAGGACAAAAACAAAAAGAAAAAAAAGAAATCAATGAAAGAACACAATGTTAAGAAGCAGTAATGTTTAAGAGCGAATCAAAGGAAAGGAGAGCAGCTAAAAAGACTGAAAAAAGATAAAGGGCAAAGGATTTAAAAATTAAACAGAAGGAAAAAGATTAAAGAAAGAATGGCAAAAGGCAATGCAAAAGGATTTAAGAAGCCAGTATAAAGAAAAGACATTCAGTTATAAGAAAGGAATAGCAACTACTAGGTGAAAAATACTTGAATATAATGAATAAAAAAAATTAATGAAAAAAGAAATTAATTAAAAAGCAAACAGTTAAAAAACTTTCCTTTTTCTCCATGAAATACAGAAAATAAATACACAAGATCCAGTCAAATTTTAAAAGCCTGTTTCTATTATATACAACATCGTTCAACAATCTTTCTGCATTAGTCATTTTAGTGATATGAAAATAGAATACAAAGCAATGTGATGCCAATTATCTTCTACATACCTATTTATACGCATTATGTGCAAAGCTGAGAATAAAATGCACTCCTATCTAAAATATCAAATCCTTTTACTTTTATTTATATAGTATTAAAATTCCAGGAATTTGTCTACTTTATCTAGGATTTCAACAGCATTATGAAGATGATTATCATTAAGAGTTTCTAAAGGGTTAATTAAGCTTACAGCTGCTTCTTTTACTGTCAAAAGTAGTTTATGGCAAACAGTTAAGGACAAAACTACAGTAACAAACACTTAACTGGACTTTGTAAAACTTACAATTAAGTTAGTACTAATGTACTCAATCCCTTTAAAAACTTTTAATAAACATTCTCTTGCTACACTGGAAATACTTTCTACCTCAGCAAAGATAGACAGGATAGAGAAAAGTTGAAAGAAATGCAACTCAGAAGGTAGGAAACACAAAGACAGTTCAACGGTGGCACTCTCTTTTGAACATTATACATTATATACATTGTGATTTTTAAAAAATTTACATAACTTAGGGAATTGTTAGTTATTCATTTCCATATTTACATCACATACCCCAATTTTCTCTCAAAGCCGGTAACATACCGAAGCCAGGAACTTTTGTCATCTACACAGCCTGCATTTAAAGATACTGATTTTTTTTCCCATCTTTTTTTTATTTTTTCTTTTTTTAATTTTCATGGACTATTTCCCTGCTCCCTGGTATTATTAGAGAAAGTAAACAGATTTTCAAATTTTATCTATTTTATATGCCACTTACCATGTCACCTCTTGTTCCTCTGCTCTCAAAACTGATCTTTTTCATCTCTATTCGTATGAAATAATTTCCATGCCTCCAATCATTCTGAGTGGCCTTTTCTGGACCTTTTCTGTTCCTGCAATACTTTTTCCAAGATGAAGTAACCAGACTACAGAGACTCCTCAAACTGAAGGCATAGCATCACTTTATTTAAATACATTCCAATGCCTGTGGGAATATTCTTCAGACCACCCACAATACCACTACTTTTTTTCTTTTTGGACATGACAATACATATTGAACAAACATCTTCTACGACCAGAACAAAATAACACCTAGGTGTCATTACTTGGTGGAAAAATTTCGGATGCATAATGAGAAGTTGCCCAAGTTCCTTCCCAGCATGTGTTGTCGTTTTGCATCACTTGTTAATTGCCTACTGTGCTGAAAACTGATCATTAATGCAACTTTTTGTTTATGCATTCCATAGCACTCGGTAAACCATGCAGGTAACATAACCTCTTCTCCTAATTATACAATTTCCTTTGCCAGTCTGAAGGATGTAAGATCAACCAGTTGTCCTTGTTTTGCTAAAATATCACATAGTCTGAATAACTGGAGGAGCACAGTAATAATTTACAGAAAAGATATTGGATTTCTTCAATATTATTTTTCAAGCTTTTTAATTTGTAAGAATTAACCATACTTTAAACAAATTTACTATTAAAATAAGGTTTGAATTTGTTTTTTCATTGCAGTAATTTCCACTGCTTTGCACATTTCTCTATCTAATTACTTAAATATTTATTTTGAAGTTGCAAACATTGTCTTGGTCAGCTCTGTCCACTGTCCTCAATCTCAATTCAATTAAAAAAAGGAGAAAAGGAAAAAAACACCATGAACAAAAATCTGCAAGCTGAAAACCACACCTATTACAACAGCTGTGCCACCAGAGATTGCTCTGAATGTTTTTTTGTTCCAGAATTTACATCTCCACCTACCTTCTCTTTAGACAGATAGACAGAAGACTTGCAAAGCAGGACATTCGGGACAGATAACAGCACATTTTAAAAGCATAGAATGGTTTGGGTTGGAAGGGACCTTAAAACTCAGCTAGTTCCAACCTCCCTGCCATGGGCAGAGGTACCTTCCACTAGACCAGATTGCTCGAAGCCCTGTCCAACCTGGCCTTGAACACCTTTCCATTTGACTGATAACTTTTCCATAAACAGTAACTTTGAGCTTAAAACTTAAGCCCTGATTGAAGGAAGTGCTGTAAAATGTGAAATTTAATCACACAAACCCATGAGAAAACAGAGATGGCCCTCACAGTGCGACCAGCAGTCCTGTTTGCACGCATAGAGGTGATCATACAGTAACTCTGTGTTGCAATGTGCTGGGAGATCTTTTTGCGAGCCCAATGAACAACTGGTTTCCATTTCAGGTGACTGGGGACAGTAATTCAACTATGAAAGGCACATGAATTGCTTCAGCTACACAGAAATTAGTTTTCACTCTTCACACAGCTCATCTCAACATGTTCTTTTACTTGGTCCCCAAAATACTACAAAGCCCAGGAAAAGAAGTGCTGACAGTTAAACAGTGTGTGATGTGTATTCCCTACAGGATTCTTTCTGAAGAAGTCACTCTAATTTTAGGATCTGTGCAACCTTATAGAATGTACTTAGGGTGGGTTGCCCTGAATCAGGGAGCCAGCACTCAAGGTCAGTGCAATAAGCAACAAGTTTTCTAGTAACTTACTTCAGCATAGCTAACTAATACAGCAAATAAATCAAATAGAACACTGATACACATACCAAAACATTTACTGGATTAAACATACTAGGACTTAAAACTGATACAGCTTTCATATACATTTAGCTATGGTACTGGTATAAGCATGTTGCATCTTACCAAATATCATTCCAATTCTGGCTATATATCATTCTGGTTTTAAATTCCTGAAGTTTTCTCAATGTATACACTTTTTATAGATGCATATGAATCCAAAATTATCTTTTACTAGTGCGCAAAATGTTACAGAAACACAAATGCCACCAGACTGTTACTTTGGGGAACAAACAGGTCACCGAGAAGTTTTATTTCTCACATCTTCTTCTTCTCTGAACAACATACAATTTAAATAGACAGCATTTACTGAAGGACGTTACAGACAGCCTTAAATTGAAACTTTTTATGTTAATTAAAAGTCAAGGAAGATGGATCACAGAGATGCAAAACACTAAAATGCTGGAAAATGCTCCAGAGCAGCGTAAAATTTTGCAAAACATAACAAGGCAAAATTTAAAGAAGGTGCTTAAGATGAGTATGAATAAAAACAAGTGATCCAGAGCTTCATTTGTAAAGCAATCCCACTGCAGCTGAGAGAGAGGAACGTTGCAAAAGATCTGTGATAGCTTTGTAAGAAACAAATTAAGAGTAGCTGTACACTAAGAAATGCTGAATTCAGAGGTAAAGGGAAGAAGAGAAATGAGAGTGACTGTAGCAGCAGGTACAGCTCAGGACAGGTTCTGCGCATGCAGGTTGTGCACAAAATGGACTGGGGAGGAATGAGAAGTGAGGGAAGATGTGAGAAAGGGGAAACATGAGAGAAGAAAGAAAGCAAATATGCATAGTGGGACAGCTGCAGCGGTTCAGAGGCACTGCACAAAATCCATGCCAGTGGCAACGTGGCTATCTTCAGCAAGCCCAGGCAGATAGCAACACTTTTTTTTGTCACATTCCATATTTTGAAGGTTTTCTGTACCTAAGGTACAGAAAGCAAAATAAATTTATTTGCAAAATGGAAAGACTGCATTCTACAATAGCTAATGCAAATTGTCAGAAGCAAGGTGGGCAAATGAGAAGCTCCAGCCCAGGCAGAGAAGGCAGAGTAATGCTCAAGTTTCCAGTTGGGAGCCAGACAAAAGTAGGAGAAGGATGAAAGGGAAGAGAACTTAGAACAGCGTGCTTCTTAGGCACAGCAAACAAGAAAGGAGGAAGAGGCAAGGAGAATAATCAAGCAGTGAGAAGCTGAAGATGACATAGAAATGGCTAGGGAAAATAAATGGCAGTTAACAAAATGTTAACTTGAAGAGATTACATATAATACAGATTATTACTATTTATCTGTTTGTTTGCCAGAAGAGAAAAGCACAGTATTAGACAGGCTGCAAAAAGGAACTGTTATTTGCACAGGAAAAAGCCATTAGCGCACGTACAAGGGCTCCCTTATTGTTCTACCTTCTTATCCCAAGTTCCAGTAATATTTACATTACATGACATCAAACAGCTATACAAGGGAAAATCCTGCTCATAACATTCACACAAGAAGCCCTACTCAGATGCTAGTTTCATGAGACATCCTACCTGACTGAGCAGGCTTTGACTGCACATACTTGTGGAAGCTGCACTTCCTTGCTTCAAAGCCCACTTAGTTAAGGGCTTCCCGCTTGTCTTTTCCCAAATAGAAACTGATAAGTTTGAGTTCAGAGATGGAATACCGATAAATTCCTTTCTTTTCCAGATCATTCTTATTGTATTGATTTTGATTACATGATAGTGAGAGATATTCATATGAGCATTATTAACTAAAGCAGATATATTATCAAAGACTGTTTTCTTAGAAATGAAATAAAAACAACTTCCCTATTTAGAGATTACCAACTGCTTCACTTTTCTTCTGTAAATACAATGACTACTTTTGCCTGTCTAAAGTACCACTCATTTAGAAGAATGTTGCAAAGTCATTCTTAGTCTAGTGATTTCAGCCCACTTAATTTCGCAATACCAGGTATTTTTGCTTCTACAGAACTGAGGACAGACCACTGGGATTCATATAGCTCTTTCCGTGTCGTGACTGCCTTACAGTGCTCTTAAGATCTCAGCTGGCTGGAATCTGGGCTTCTTCTCCAGCAGTTGTTATTCTAGGAGGTGGACTTTTTGCACCCAACCACACTTCACAAGGCAGATGGAGGCTAAATCCCATGGTGTAGCAGTTTGAGCACCTACCTCAAATTGGCAGTGTTCACCTCTGTTTATGAGTCAAACAATCTACAGATTGCAGTGGTGTTAAGACAATCAAGTCCCTTCTGCCTTTCCACTATTTCCACTTCATTACAAGATTATTCTTTGTTCTTTAAACTGATTTAAGAGCTATGCTTGGCATTAAAACAAAACCACCTTTATCAAGAAAATACTCGCAATCTCACTCCAAAAATTTTACTGTCATATTCCAGGAAATAATCAAAAGTTTTCAACATAGTAATTTTACCCCAAACTTGCCTCACTGATTTTCATTAAGATCTATTATTACATAAGAAAACATTATCTATTAATCATATAAAAAAAATCCTGAATCAACAACTGTAATACTTCCATCCAGAAGTATCCAGACAGAAATGTCACAACAAGTATTTTAATTTTACTCACTGATATATAGTCTCAACTGATTTTATTTCTTAATTCTCTTCTTATTTTCTACATGTATTTTATACCACTTCTTAATAACAGATGACATGAAACCATTCCAGCAAGAATTGCTTACAATGTCTATCATGATACGATGCAGTGCAAGTGACAGCAGTAAATACAAGATATGCCTTGATTTCTTAAAGCTAAGATGTGTATTTTAAGGTTCTTTAACCATTACAAAACTGGTTGAAGTGGCACTGTTTAAGTGACCTTGAAAAGCTATGCAGTTTCACGTGAGGCACGTTGGCAGGAGGACACTGAGTCTGAGAAGGTTCATCCCACCACCGCTCCCATCAGATTGTGGGATGGGTTCATCTCAAGGCACTGCACTTTGTAGGGCGGGAGGTGAGAGAGATTTCAGCAATACAAACCAAGCTGCTTGCACAAATGATGGGAAAAAAGAACTATCTATGCCTCAGAACAAGGCTTCTTTGCTTCAAACTCCTTGTGTCTGTACATGACTAGAAACTGAAAAGCTCTGGAGTTTTGGAGCTGTGCAACAAGCCACAGCCAGGACAAATAATCACCTAGCAGGAGAAAAAAAAGATTTCTCTCTGAGAAATTCCATGGAATATTTCACCAAAAATCCTATTAGGGTACGTAGCGTAAAAATATTCACATCGCCTCCTGTTAGATAAGCAGAAGCTTTAGATAGACACACAGTGACAGTCAACACATTTATGGAGAGTGATGGAGCTGCAAGCGTGTTACAGGAATTGGCAAGTTTTCCAGGCTTGGCATGCCAGATGAGAGGGTTTACCATTTTGACCGGGGCTCTCCTATGGTGAAGCAACGCAGAGTATCTTGTACAATTTGGCTACCGCAGTAAGCTGACAAATAACTACAGGATCCCAATGTGTAAAGGGATTTCCCTTTGCTGTTATCTACTTTCACCATTACCATGTGTTTGAACAATGTCAATCCTCACGTTTTGTTATCTTACTTTTCATATTAATCTCTACATTATCAAGCATCAATAAGAAAGAACCAGAAGGAATGAAATTTGACATAAAATCTTTTAACTGACATTAAGGTGTGCCACATTTGTAGATGGCTTATTTCCGAATAACTTTTCATACAGGTGAAATTTAAAAAGAGAGCTGAGAGTACACGACCAAACGGTCTGGGCATAACTCTGATGTTTTTTTTCCTTGAAAATTCAAATGATCCCTGCAGGCAACCGACAACTGCTAGATCTGTGGAATGTGCTCTTTGAACTGTACAAAAGCCTTCAGCCTTTCGTGCATTGCTGCAAACAAAAACTGCCAAGTGCAATTATTTCTCAAATTTAATGTTATGGAAGTGTGGTGTTGTTGTTTTCACAGCTCTGAGAACAGCTGTAGAAAAAACGAATTTACAGGAGCATTTCCCCACAACAGTTGTACACTGCATTTATCACCTTCTGTAAACAACTGATACAAATGAACACCAGTCAGATCTCAAAGAGTGCCACTCTTTCTGTGGTGTTCTTACAATTATATTTCTATGGAAAGAATCAAAGGAAAAAGTGGAAGGAGGCCTCTCAAGAATGATTTTTCATCCTTTAGCTTTTCTGAAAGAAGAAAAAAACCCACAACTTATTATCAGAAGCACCAAACAGTGCTGAGAGAACAACAGAAGCTTGAAAATTCATAGTTCACTTACCACTTTTTTTCTTAACCTCCACTCCTGTATCTAATGTTCCTACCAACATCCACATGCTAAAAGGTAGTTTGGTAGATATATTACAAAATACCAGCACAGCAATCTAGATGACCTTGTCTGCATCTGTAGTTCAGTAAGAACTGCCTTGTTTTTGAACACAGATGTATTCAACTTGCTGAACCGAAAGCATTCAAACTTTACTCACTGAATACAGACATACTCAGTAAGATGACTTTTATTATTGACTTCAGCTAGATCTGAGATTTTTAAGCTAGAGATGACACTGAGGTGAAACCAACTGCCCTTAAATAAGTCTCCACATCTGAAATAAATGTTTCCCAGCCATGAAGACGCCCAAATTCAAAACAGTCATTTTTGCTTGGATTGCAGAAGGGTCTTGCTTTAGAAAGCAAGCTATTCAGTTCCAGTTTAAACTTCACTGCAATTCAGACATGAGGTGGAGCACTGTCTACTCGCCAACTTATTCCCAAAGCAGACCTAAGCTCCTAGGTCTCATCCAGGATCCCTTGCCCACACCCACATGTTAAGTTAGCAGCAATATCCTGTTTCAAAGCTGGAGGAGAAGTGACCTGCAAAGAGTCCTATCCAAGGGGAGCTCTGCCTTCGGGACTCTCTTCCTTAGCTTGAGCAGATTCAGCCACAGCTCATGAAAGCCTCTGAAGATCCAAGCTGTGAAACAGTCCAGATGCATGCACCCTCTGAATGCAACCCGTAACTGGTAACAAATGAAGGTGGGCCACTACATGGCAACAAAATGAAAATAAAAAGAAATAAATAAAAAAACCCCTAAGAAATGCGATATGGAATCCAAAAGGAGATCAGAGGAAAAGGAGCCTGACTCTTCAGCTTGATCATGTGGACAGAAGGGACCAGAAGAAGGCATTTAATATGCTTACAACAGCTCCTTCAGATTCAGTGAGGGCCAAGAATTAGAACAGATCCCTGTGCCTAGCATCTCCAGTTGGCTGCTATATTTATAAGGAATCCTCAGTCAGCAGAAGCAATGGCATTTTTTTCAAGTACGTAAGGAGGCGAAATACATGAATCACCTTGCTTGTGCCACACCTTTACTTTAGCCACGCTTACATTATACAGGAAAAAAGTCATTCTTAATCATGAGGTGTCACGTTTCTGCTCCTGAGCTGCTGCAGTTTACATATAAATGCACTGCGTTAGACTCGACGATCTTTAGGGTCTTTTCCAACCTAAATGATTCTATGATTCTGTGTCCTCTGGCACAAAGAACAACAGAATCTGGACCAAAGTTAAGCAGAGCACCTCTAAGCTACTAAAGGGCTATGTGGAGCAAAGGAAATTAAAAGCCAGTGCCCCAAAGAGATGTTCCCACAAGAGAACTGGGGAACAAAGCCATTTAATTCAGGCATTAATTAAAAAATAAAAAGGACTTCCTGCAATGGTACCAAGGAAGATCAAATTCTTATGCTATTCAAACGTATTTTGTGTCACTGCTCGAAGTGAAGCAGCGTACAGCATCATGTACTGATAGTCTTATGTTTTAATAGAACCATATTCTTGTCATATTTTAGGCAAAAATCTACATGCAGAATGATGACAAGACTGTCACGCACACAGGCAAGATGGATCAAGGCACAGCCACTGACAGGCAGCAGATCCCTCTCACATGACAGGACATGTTTACTTTTCAAGCAGCAAGATACAGCTCCTTTGCAGCAACTGCAGCAGCGCAAGTTGAATGTGCGGTAAGCCACTGATTCACCAGGGAGGTTGGTCAGTGGTGCACTGTGTCACATGCTATCACTGGGTTTCCATAGATGCTATAAAGGGGGTGTCCAAAGCTGCAAAACTTTAGTTTCATTTCAGAATTAGAAGAGATAGCAGCAATGTTCATAGTATATAAGTCATACATATTCAGCTAAACTGAGGACAAATCTGTTACGTATGACTACCCTACCTTGTGCTGAATCAGCTCCTAAGAACTTTCGGTTTCCATTTCTGAATAGAAGGCAATAATCCACACCACACTCTTGGATATTGTAGATGTTATTAGTTCTTAGTTTAATATGAACCTGTTCACACTGGAAAATGAAATTAAACTAACTGGTGTCTCTTTTAAACTCTGCATGTTAAGAGTTGAAGACTTGGTATTACAAGGAAAAAGCCTAAGAGTATTAAAATGTAATTTTCTTCATAGTCTAAACCTTTTTTAAGGCATATATTTAAAAAATACATAAGTACTTCTTCTAGGCAAGCTTTTCCTAACTCTCCCCATCTTTTTTAATACAAAATCCTAAAATTAAGTGTAGAGTTACTTTTCTGTTCTCTTGCTTCAGTCTGTATTGTTAATTACTACCTTAGATGAGATTGTTCATTGTGAGTTTGTTTTGAAAACTGACCTGAAAGCTCCTAAAATAATGATTTTGTATCTTAGCATAAATTTTCACTGAAGGCGTACTTTCCTTACCATCACCAGCCTCTTGTAACAGCTTTACTCAGACGTCCTTTTGGTAAGTTTCTTCATGAAATATTTGTAGCATTAGCCAGCCTGCATCATCTGTGTACCTCTTCAAATAATTTTAAAAGGCATGAAGAAAAAATTTTGCCATTTCTTAAACAGGTTGTGTTGACTTATCAGTTTTAATAATAATAATCTTTTGATGGTTTGGTTGGGAGAGGTTTTAGATGTTCCTGAAAAAAACAAACAGATTCTCATGTAACAATAATGCAGATGTAACTTTAAAGAAAACTAAACCAGAAATGAATTATAAAGAAAGGGTGCTTAATTTTCTAGAAATTAATATGTTACTGAGGTTGTAAAAATACAAAATATTCTTATAATATTAGATGTCATGAAAATTTTCATATGTATATTGCAAGAAATAGCCTTGCCAATTGTCCCTGAAGCTTGAATTCTGCTGACATTTTAGACTGCAGAATTTATTATTTTTTCAGGTTTCCTATTTCTATAGATCAGTATGATGCAGTTTTATGATACTGTTCAATATGATACAGTTTTTCAAGAGCAATAATTTCAGCTAGTACAAGAGCCTTTGACAATGTTACTGCACTGATTATATATTGAGATAGCATTTACAGAAGGGTACATCAGCCTTATTTGAATATTGCTAGCTGTACTTCATCACTTAGCTTTGTAAATGTATTGTTCTTAGAAACTCAGTAATCAGTATTGTTGAAAATTAGGAAATTTCAAAATGAAATTTTAAATGCTTTGTGATAACCGAATCAAGTTGCACAAATTTTAGTGATAAATTAGTATGGTTAATATGGTTAATTTCACTAGCTGGACAAAGTAGAATTTAAAGTTTTATGTTTATCCTCCCTCCTCAGAGCTGCCAGCTACACATTGGTCTGCACATTTGAAACACATTTCAGATATGCTCAAAGCATTGGTAGAAGATACAAATGTTAGGTAAGCAGTATTATATTTTCTAATATTTGTCCTTTGCATGTTAATTTGTGAAAAGACGTGTCATTTGAAGTCCTCAGTGGCTACAT
>JANHGB010001664.1:0-29746 GCA_026283785.1 Coracopsis vasa | reverse complement strand
TGCCAGGGAGGAGGGGAAGCTGGGAGGAAGCAGAGATAGGACACCTGACCCAGACTAGCCAAGGAAATATTCCATACCACAGCACGTCATGCCCAGGATGTGAACTGGCAGTTACATGGAAGGGCTAGAGTTCTCTGCCGGGGGTCGGGCTGAGATGTCAGTCGATGAGGCGGTGAGCTGTTGTATTCTCTTCCCTTGTTATTTCCTTTATCATTATTATTATAGGTGGTAGCAGTAGTGGTTTTGTGTTATACCTTAGTTACTAAACTGTTCTTATCTCAACCTGTGGGAGTTGTATTTGTTTCGATTCTCCTCTCCACCCCTCTGGGAGCCAGGGGGGACTAAGGGGGGGTGTGAGATAGCGAGGTACGTGGTTTTGATTTATGGCTGACTAGGTTTAAACCACGACAAAGAGGCAGTATCCACCCCTTATTCCGTACCATTCATGTCATGCTCAGATCTCACATTTTTCAATATACCATCACTCTTGACTGAGATATATATATATATATACACATCCACACACACACAAAGAGAGAGAGATATCATTCCTTAGCACATGGACCAATCCCTATAAAGCTGCTGAGTTCATCCGATCCATGATGTCAGGCTCCATCTCTTGTAACAATCTTTCAGAGCAGGAGAGGCTGTGTGCAGTGTTAGATCATTGCCGGCTGATGATACAGCAGAACTTGTCTGGCTTCATCAAAGAATATTTTTTGTTGGGATAATGGATGGAGGGAAGTCAGGGCCGGTCACAGGTGACCTGAGGACATCTAGTTGGTGGGCTATAAAAGTGCTACATAGCAGGCAACAGCATACACTTGAGTTCATTGGCTGTTTTCCCCCCAAATCAAATTCCCTTGAGGTACACATCGGATTTCCCCATCTTCCTGCATTACTCACCAAGTATGTTCAGGTTCCTGAGCAAAAGCAAACCCATGAGTGGGTTTGCCTTTACCTGAAGCAGGAATAACCCAGATAGTCTTCCCCAGCAAATTCTTTATGTGCAACACAGGAACTTTATCCCCTTCTACAGTATGTAAAATTTCTGACTGGGCTGGGCCAGCCCTGTTGGCAGTTCCTCTGGTGTTGACCAACAAGGCGGCTTTCGGTAAATGTGTATCCCAATGTTTGAAAGTTCCACCATCCATTGCTCTCAGTGTAGTTTTTAACAGCCCATTGTACTGTTTGATTTTTCCCAGAGGCTGGTGCATGGTAGGCGATGTGATATTCCCACTCAATGCCATGCTCTTTGGCCCAAGTGTCTATAAGGCTGTTCCAGAAATGAGTCCCATTGTCTGATTCAGTTCTCTCTGGGGTGCCGTGTCTCCACAAAATCTGTTTCCCAAGGCCCAGGATAGTGTCCTAGGCAGTGGTGTGGGGCACAGTGGTGTATGTTTCCAGCAATCCGGTGGTTGCTTCCACCATGGTAAGCACATGGCGCTTGCCTTGGTGGATTGGTGGGACTGTGATATAATCAATCTGCCAGGCCTCCCCATATTTGTACTTCAGCCTTCATAATCCATGCCAAAGAGGTTTCAGCCGCATGGCTTGCTTAATTGCAGCACGTTGTGAAACGTGATTATTATTCTTGAATAACCTGGGCAATAGTGTCCATTGTTATGTCCACCCCTCGATCACGAGCCCTTCTGTATGCTGCATCTCTGCCCTGATGGCCTGAGGTGTCAAAGGCCCATCAGACCAAAAGCAATTCAGCCTTACGTTGCCAATCTAAGTCCATCTGAGCCACTTCAGTCATAGCAGCTTTATCCACCCGTTGGTTGTTCTGGTGTCCCTCAGGGGCCCGACTCCTCCGCTGTATCACCCCACACGGTAATGTCATCAATGTATTGCAGATGTTCTGGAGCTTGCCCCTGTTCCAGTGCAGTCTGGATCAGTCCATGGGAGATGATAGGGCTGTGTTTCCATCCCTGGGGTAGTCGGTTCCAAGTGTACTGGACACCCCTCCAAATAAAAGCTAACTGTGGCCTGCACTCTGCTGCCAAAGGAATTGAGAAAAATGCATTGGCAATATCAGTTGTGGCATACCACTTGGCTGCCTTTGACTCCAGTTCATACTGAACCAAAATAAAAGATCGTAAAAGAAAACAAAAGGAGACAAACCAGGTAAAACTAATACTGACATAGCTATTTCCCTTTGTTTTCTTCATCAAATGGAAAGAAAAAATGTTTGCAATTTCTCCTGTTAAAAATAGATCAATTAAATTTAAAATGCTTATCTTTCCACAAATTCTTTAACTGATAAGTTTCTGCTCTGGCTGTATATACTTGAACACAACTGGTATAAAACCTTATCCTTCTGAAATAATTATGTTTTACACTAACTTTGAACACTTAAGATGGCTGAACAGCTGCCTGTCAGAGGCCAAAGAAAAAGTGTTATTTTCATTTTGTGATAGCTAAATACTCTAAGAACTATGCTGACCTTCTTAGCTGTAATGGTATTTTCAGTGTGACATGCAACATTCCAAGTTGGTCAAGATTTTTAGCCAGAGCTTCCTTCACCTTTTCTTTAACACTGGCACCCAAAGAACAAGAAAATTTCTGAATTTTAAAAGACTATTTGTTATTTAAACATAAAATAGATTTTTTTTTTTTTTTTGAGAATAAACTATTTTGTAAACGACTCTCCCCTTCCTTCTTTGACAGGTAAGTACATAAGTTCTCACTGTGAACCAGCATCTTTTAGTGAATTCCAGGACTGAGACAACAGTCCCTCAAGTTTCCAAGCATGGAGATATCTGTCTGTAACTGTCTATGGGGTGAAAGGAACTACCAGAATCAATGCCCTGTCAAATTTGTGTGTCAATCAGAAGAACTAAGAACACAGCTTGTGACAATGCTCTTCCTGAACACCAGCATAAATTAAGACATCTTTGAAGGAAAGAAATTCTTAGAGTTGGTTTTGAAAGGGTAGTTATTGCTTTTGTTTCACTTTTTTTTTTCTTTTCCTAATCAGCTGTATCAATTTGCTTTTTTTAATAAGATGAACTTAATTTATATGCCCATGTTTTTAATGTGACTCTTGTAGTTTAGTAAGTCAGTATTTGCCAACATGGCTCATGCAGACAGATTTCATCATATGTCAAATGTAAAATTGATAGCA
Organism: Coracopsis vasa; assembly: GCA_026283785.1. Lineage (NCBI taxonomy): Eukaryota > Metazoa > Chordata > Aves > Psittaciformes > Psittacidae > Coracopsis > Coracopsis vasa. The sequence continues at coordinate 26,616 of JANHGB010001664.1, read as the reverse complement.
AAATGGTAATGATACCATCTCAGTGATACCTATTGACAGCATGACTGACTTAATATTGGTTGCCACTATATGTTCGCCTTTATTCTATTTTTTTAAAATAATCAGGGATTAAATTTTAAAGTACCTCATGAAATTTATATATACTTTCTTTACTCCCTCTCACATAAAATTAATAAAAATACAACCAGAATCTTTGGTTTGTTACCAGTAGTTTCTATCTTTGTTACCAGTAGTTTGATACTGGTCTCAGATAGTTCTCAGTCTCCATGCCCATTTCTACACAATGCTGAATTTTCTGAGGACCAGCATTACACACTTCAAATAAAATTAGCGTACACTGCTTTTACTTTAGCCATGAACACTGTAGTATTTTACATAAAATTTCCATTATTTTTTCTGCAGTACTTAAAAAAAGAATATCTCTGTAGCTAGTGTAATAATAGCTAAAATGCTCTTCACTAAGAACATTTTTCAGATTGTAATTAATTCTATTCTATTTGGAGGAAGGTTACCTACTCATTAAACAGACAGCAATCTTAGTTGCCTTGTGACCAACCCTCCCACAGGGTCAGGTGAATTTTCTGGCTATAGAGTGTGTTAACAATAGGTACACCTAATTTTTTTTATATTATTTCTTATCCTTTTCATCCAGTATTTGTGTCCAGCCAAGTCTGTTATCTGTATTTTTGACTGAAAAGAAATTGTGTTCATTCACATACAACGAGTATACGGGTTGCAAAGCCACATATGAATATGATCATCTGTAGACAGTGCCACCATTGACAGTAATAAACTCTGTTATTGTACTACTGTCATGTAATTGAGTTATGAAGCTGTGTTTTGTTGGCTTTGTTTGGTTTTTTTTTACTTTACAGAAATATGTTGGTGACAGCAGAGATGCTTCTGCTTTTCTAGGAGTTTTAGCAGTAATCAAAAAGAACTGTGTTTTGCTAATACTTCTGAGAATCATCCTATTAATTTGTTTTTTGAATTATCTGGGCAAAGGTTTATTAGAATGCAGTGCAGATCCTTTCAGCATTGTGAACCTAGAAGCATTGTCTTCCTTTGAATTATAGCTAGTGAGAATGTGCAAATTATTTCCTTGGTGATGAAAAGGTATTTTTCTAAATGAACACTTGAAATGTTATGCACAGTTATGATGCTATATTAGTGTTATGAACAGTGATTAATCTGAGAACTGGTGATTCAATTTTTTTAAGATAGACTGAATGATTTCACTGATTTAGATTTTTATGCTTGGTTTGCCTCATCAGATATGTCTAAAGCATTTCCTTTCTCCATTACACTGGCCATTCTCCTCACCTGGACTGCCTGTCATATTTTAAGTTAAAAAATAAAAATAAATTGCAATGCATAGTTCATCTGCAATGATTTGGGTAACATATTTGTTGAAACAGCACAGATGTATTTATTTTCTCCTTTCTATAAAGATTTATTAATAAATTGTGGTTTTTGTGGATGGAGATGGAGTAGAGAAATAACTCATGTTTGAACTTGAGTCTTTTTTTCTCAAATTTGCCCAATTTGCCTCTCCTTAATTATAACAGAAGCGTTTACCAAATGCCTAAAATGGCCATTCCTAGCTATTAGTATCAATACTTGATAATGCTAAACACCAGCACTCCTATTTTGGTAACATTGATAGAAATTACCATGTCACAGTTTAATGCCTTTGATAAAAGCATATGTTACTTAATACCTTTCTTAGGACTGTTCTTTTCTCACTAGTATATTGTACTTTGACATATTCTCTCCCACACTTCCAAACTGCAGAACAAATAGGCAGAATTTTTGTAACATAGTGCTTCAGTAGTGTCAAAACACTTCAAATTGGCATCTTCATTTTGACTATTGTATATTATATTCTAACTGATACTACTGAAGTGAAACTTTCATCTTAGCTATATAACGTTTTGACCTTATCAAACAAAAATGTTTTGACAAGACAAAATGTAATACTTTAATAGTATTTTGTTACAAAAAAATATTGACATTTCATATTTTGATCCCAATCTATGATGCAAAAAATGTACAACTTCATCTAGCTCTGCTAAGATCTTGGCTTAATATTTATTTTTATTAACATGTCTTCTGGAGTAATATTTTAATAAGCTCTATGACATCTTTGATTCATGCTAATGGGTTGTTTAACAGAAAACTCATAAATCACTTTCTCAACTTACTAACATTCTCCTTTACCTACCTTTCTAGTTTCAGTGGTTTTGGAGAGAAGTTGCTGTTTATGTTTTACACAAAGTCTCAGCTGTAGATGTTTCATTAATAAAAATTACACACTATCATGACTTTCACTGACCTGTTTGAGAAGTAGCCTAGGCTTGTCTTACAGCTGCAATTCTTCACTTATTTGTCCTTCAAAAAGAGTTTATAATATCCCACATAAGCAGCCTCCTCAAAAGACAAAAACTGTGTTCTACCTGGGGTTTCAGCTACTTATTAACTTTTCTCTGTCCTACTATTTCAATATTATTCCAGTGTTAATTTTCAGTGATTTTTCTGAACTCACTCTCAAATTCATGAAAGCTGATTTTTCAGTTCTTTCTTACACATATCTAGGTCTGCTTTTCACTACAAAGTTCTGTTGTCTCTCAGGAGTAAATCAGAGTAATTAGCCTCTATCTGGTGAATTGCCACATCAACCTTGCAAATTTATGTGAGGAAAACAAAAAAGATACTTAAAAATGGCAGAACATAAAAAGAATACAAAAAAAAGAACCTCAGCAAGTAATTTTTCACTTCTCAACCTCACTCAAAGTCTGAACATATATAATATTTCTTTCTGTGAATGACAGATGACCTTTTTGTCATTGCTAAAGGTGAACACTTTTCAGAAGAATTTTAAGTAAACACTGTTATATGTGATTATTTATGAACAGTGGAATTCTTATTTGAAGTTTTAATTAGTAATTGCTTCAAATACAGATAAACAGAATACATTTAAACCTGCACAATATAAAATTTCCAGGCCTCTAATGCCTAATACTCTGAATGGTTGTTTTACACCAATGTGACAGAATTTCAAAATGATAGAAAGTATTTCCTGTTTAGTAGGTCATCTAGTTAAAATAAAAATCAGTGTGTAAGGAGCAAGGAAAACTCTGGGAATGTTCCAGAGCTGCGGAAAATGCTGTCTGAGGATGCCTGCCAGCCTCGTGCGAAGCACACCTAGAAGCTCACTGTTCTACTTTGTATTAGAAGTCTTCACAGAAAAGCAGTCACACAAAACGTAGGAGACCCAGCTTAAATTCCTTTGCAGTGGGATTTGATTGTCATCTGCCCTTTGTTGGAGTGTTCTCCAGCTACCAGACTACAGTGCTTCAGGTAAGCTAAGGAGGATTCAATTCAATGTTTCTTGTAAAAGACCACAAACCTTAGCTGGCACTAAACCAAACCAACCAAAAAACCCAACAACCAACCCTTTAAAAAAAAAAAAAAAGCCAAACAAAAGGACCCAACCCAAAACAAAATAAAAAAAAGCCCCAACAAAACTGGATTAGAGGGAGAAAGACAGACACTGTGTCAACTTCAGCCTATTATTTCAGCTAGAAAAAGGGAGAGGTAATGATTGTTAATGATTGTGTCACTGTTTTGCATAAAATAGGAATTTTTCAGCTATTGAAACAGAAAAAACTTCAGTCAATAATACTGCCTGGTCTGTAGGCTGCAACTCTTTGCAGGGAGGTAAATGATACTCTTCACATTGTGTGGAATTTAGGTGTCCTGTATTGTGTGTTATTTCTTTGCTGCTTAGGAAGGAGCTGCTATGAGCACTATGCCACATAACCTGTGTATTTACTATTGTGAGAAGTAGAAATAAGTCTGCCTTCATATTTACTAGATCAACATGTTGTGATAGGCAATCTCATTTTCAAACACCATAACCAATTATGCAGTGTCAAAAATCTAGTTTTCAGAGCTGTAGATGAGAACCTTATTGCAGTTTTTATAAATAAGGCACAGTAATAACCTAGGAAAATTGGTAGTATACTCTCATGAAAGCTAGATATTGTACATGTTTAGATAATGTATGCCATTATTTTTCTTTATTTATTTTTTCACTGGTGAAGCCTGGAACTTGACTAAGCTCATATGTACAAATGGTTTGCAGACATCCTACTAAAAATTTTTGAAATTACTTCACTTTATATTAATGAGTGCAGAATTTGTTTAAATGCATTTAACCAGAAATATAATAATTGCTTATGAAGCATACAGAAAATAAAGTTTCTGCAGCATTCGTACTTCTTTGCTTAATTTTAATATGAATTTTTAATAGGGTCCTGTAAAGACACCATGCAGGTATTGGAGAATTACATTAAACCATTTTATTATTTCATGCATAAAGTTAGGTACAACTAATATTGAAAATAGATTTTTTTTCCCCTCTGTTTATGCTGATAAATACATCCCTAGTGTATGTGGGATTTTACAGGCAAATATTAAAAGGCAGGTGGTCAGCACTAAGCAGTGAATGAAATATACGATGTAGTAAAAAAAGAGCACTTGGCACGTTCATGTACTTCCTTTGATAGCTACTGCGGCTACCAGAGAAAAATGGTAAATATGTGCAACAGTGTGTGATAATCAAGGGAGCTTGATTTATAATTCTCACTAGTGCTAAATTTATGTGAAAACTGTACCCTTTGTTGGAAGCAAGATTTTACTTCTAAAGCATAAAACAGACTTATACGAAAGAGAACTTCGCAAACAGTAATGTGAAGCAGAGGCAGAGAACCCTGCTGACCATTCTTGAATCCTGAAAGGGAAAATGGGCAGTGGGCGAATTATTTACTTACATTTTGTCCTTCCAAGTTGCAATGTAATTTATTTATTTAGAATACATTATTTGTTCTAGCTTCTGTTTACAATACCTTGCCTTTCGCTTGCTATTTGCTTGCTATTTGCTTGTTTGCATCAAACATGGACATATTTGCCATTTTAAAAATAGAATACATCTTACTATCTTTTTTTTAACTGTCTTTGTGGTAAGTGAATCTTGGTCAAGCTTCAGTGTTAACATGTTAACATTATACAAACACAGAAGAACAGACCACAGAACTGCCAGTGATGAACATAATGACAGTAAGAAGGATGTGGTCTCAAAAGTTCATGGTAAATCAAGCCAATCCAAGCAAAACTTGTAATGGAGAAACTGAGATGGATTTTGAATGGAAGAGTGCAGTGGCACAGTTCCTCCTTGTTGATTTTTTCCAGCAGGACAGCAAAAACCCAAATAATAAGTACGTTCATGGGTTTTTAAAGGCATTTCATGTAAAAAGCAACAAAATGTAAGTACACTTACTTACAACTTCATGAGTGAGAGGACTGCACTCTGGGCAGCTGCTGCTGCAAAAGAAGACACAGTTGTTCCTTTCAAAAAGTTACAAAATAAGCTGAAAAACAGCAAAGTCTGTCATCAAAGCAGACACAAACACTAAAAAATAAACAAAAGCATACTCTATTTTTGATCAGTTTCTAATACCTGTAAGAAAATAAAAAAATGTTAATTTACCACTGATATTGCTAAGCTTTTTTCAGTTAAATGAAGTACGTCTCTTAGTCTTACTATTCTTTTATCAATATGGCAAGCAAACATCAGTATTTAGGAGAGAAATCAGTAGAAAGGTTTGTTGAAAATAATCTTAAAATAGGCATGATAAAGTCAACTGTTGAGAAGAAAAGCACTTTATTAGTGATTTGCATAAGAGTAGTGTTGCCTCATTTCTAAGATGTAACAAGCTTGGTTCTAGATCTCTTAAATATACCATTGCTGAAGCCACTCTAGACATCCAAGTGCCACAAAGGCAGAAAGTGTCTACACCTGAAGATGCTTTCATATATTGTTTATGTAGGAAGTGCAAGAAAGGCATGTGGAAAGCAAACATGGGTTAATCTGTTCCTCATGAAGGTTTCCCCAGACTTGTCAGAAATTTGTCTAATACCAGTCATTCCACTCTTGACACAAAGGTTTCAAACCTGTTGATCCATGTGGAAGCATTAGTGCAAACCTGTCTATCTTTTGTACTTCCTAAAACATGACTGACTAAAAGAAATCCGACAAAAAAAAATCTGCTCTTGGGTGGAGAGCTTTAATGCCAAACTTTAGCCTAAAGCATACTTCAAAGCCCAAATGTTAATCTTTGAGGGGGGAGAAAAAGGGTTTATGATGGTTTTCCAATTTGAACACTTGTGCTGCAAGTGTCTGTAATCCCCTAAACAAGAGTATTTTCTTTCCTTAAATTCCCAGATTCCTGTAAGTAAATAACAACCCAAGCTTTTTGTAGTACCAAGCCTGGCTAGTCCACAACTTTGGTACTGCACTAAGTAAAGGCTAGTGGATGCAGCTCTGAATGAAGTGAGTTAACATTTTAATACTGCAGAAGACAATAAGAGAAAGAGATAACTCCCAACTTCTATTACAAGCTATAGTAAAAGAATTCACTAATGGTCTCTGCATTCCAGATATCAAGTCTTGTATCATCTTTCTGAATTTTTCTTAAACAAAAGTCACCAAAGCCCCCTGGAAGCTGGCCACATGAGCAATGTGTCCCAGCCAGAGGGCAGTTAATTGTAAAATTAAAGAATAAATGAATCACCAAGACTAACAGTTTCTGGAAGGGGCCCTCCACCTAGACTAAGAAAATGGAAACCAGTCACAAATTTATAAAATGCCTTTAGAAATCAGATCCCCCACAATGAACCACAGTTAGTTCAAAAGGAAATCTCCCGTCCCCTGCTCTTTTTTTATCTTATCCTACAAGTCCCTCCCAGTGAAAGTGTATTTCCCTTCTGTGGGCTGTCAAGGTTGTCAAGAAGAGGGCCATGTGTTTTACAGAAGAACAAAGTTAAGATTCATGGATATAAGAATATAAGGTCAGAAAGGGCCATTAGATCATCAAGTCTGACTTCCTATAATATCACAGAATATAAAATTTCAGTTACCTTATTATTGAGCCCAAACACTTCGAGTTGATTGAAGAATAAATTCTGTTTTAGCAAAAACAATTGTTTCATGCCATGCTTTTTCTGTACTAGATTAAAAAGCTCTTTAGAGCACCAGATATCTTCTCTCTGTGAAGGTATGCTGTAATTAAGTCAGTTCTCAAACATCTTTTTGATAAGGTAAACAGACTGATCTCCTTAAATATTTCACTGCAAGGCAATTTTCAAGCTCTTAAATCACTTTCATAATTGTTTCTGGCACCATCTCCGATTTTCCAAAAGGATTTTTTCTTTCAGACGTGGCCACAAGAACCATAAGCTAAAATTCAGTCTTGTTTACAATGAGGTATAAAAAGATAAATTCATGTCTTTGCTGACATTTGGTTGCCTGTACACCCAGCACAGTTCTTTCTCTTTTGCACAGCATACTGCGTTTCTCTCCTCAGGAAAAATGGCTGTATAAATGATATTTTTTTGTGACTGAGCAGTGTACAAACAAGTATCAGCAGAACTCGGCAGTAACAAGGAACCTTAACTATCTGGTCATCTTTTTGGAAGGGAGACAGCAGGACACAGGCTATCCAGAAGTGTGCTGGCAGCCATTTTTCAGAACAGAAACTGAGGAAAACACTCAAACCAAAAACCATTTTTGATTCTACATCAATCTTCAACCTTTGATTCACTGGCAACATGAAAATTGAGGGCAGTTTGGTTGAAATAAACCAAAGAAACCATAACATGAGAGAATTCCCATTTCTAAGGAAGAGAAGGAGAAGGGAGGATAGGAAAATTACAGAAGAGGACTTGGATAAATGAATTGGTGGCCAAGATTGCATGAATGCTAAATCAAAGGGAAGAAGAAAGAGTTCAAGAGAGCTGGCAGTGCCATAAAGGAGTAATATTAAAGGCATAAGAGCAAACTAAGTCAATGTTGAAAAGGCTAAACCAGAAACTCTTCCAGCAACTGCAACTTAAGGACTTGAGTACAGATCCCTGAACACAAGGATGCAAGAGAAAAATATGACAGTATAGGGTCAAACTCAGAATGGCAAAAACAGAAACTGAAATATAACTTATAAAAAAATTCAATTACAAGCAAGAAAGCACTTTTTACAGTTCTTAATAGCAATAGAAAAATTCAAGAAAGAGTTGATCAGGCTATCTGCACAAGATACAAATATATTTTGTTTAGTCTTTGATGTAAAAGTCCAGTACAATCTGATAGTTAAAACTAGTGAGAAAAAATAGGAGTACAATAGGAAAAACAGATCAAGAGACACTTCACTAAGATGTGTCAGATCAACTCGGCCTAATCAAGCTTATGTTTAGGATAGGTACGAACATGATGTTGGCTTGTGCCGTGAAGCCAGTTGAAGAATGCCAAGCTCCAGTGTGTGACTGCACCGAAATTTTGCTAACCTGCCATCTATAGCTACTTAAACCAAATCAGTGAAATTGCAAGATTTTAAAATAATCTTTTCTTTGAAGTTGATTTTTAACTCAAATCAATCCAGTGACCAAGCTTTCTACTCCTTGTTCTCATAACAGCTGCACTGCCTCAATAGGTAGGGCAGTGAACTGCAGTGCAAAGGACTTAAAAGAATTAACTGAAATGCTCTCACAGCCATTAGCAACTTTTCAGAACCTTTAGAGAAACAATGAAGTTCCAGAACAATGAGAAGGGAAAAATCCAGTGCCTGTCTTAAAACAGTGACAAAAGAGAGGCAAGGAATGCCAAACTTGTCCAATTATTTTCAGTTCCTGCAATATTCTTAACAAAACAACAAGAAGAAGATCTTTTCTTCTTTTTTTGCAGCAAGAAAATAAATACCTGCCAATACAGTTTTGTCATGAGCAAAATCTGGCAAGCCAATTATATTGCTTCTTCAATAGTAAAATAGTTTATGACTGGGAAAGAAACAGTGGATGACATATAAAAATAAGTAGATGACTCATAAAAAGAAATTAAGGAAACAATAACTAAATAGAACCATAGAACGGGTTGGGTTGGAAGAGACCTTAAAGATCACCTAGTTCCACCTCCCCATCTGCCATGGACAGGGACACCTTCCACTATACCAGGCTGCTCCAGGCCCCATCCAACCTGGCTTGAACACTGCTAGGGATGAGGCAGCCACAGCTTCTTTGGGCAACTTATCCCAGGGCCTCAGCACCCTCACAGAAAGGAATCTTCTTCTAAATTTAACTGTTTCCTGGGTGAATACAGGCTGTACATTGCCTGACCAGTCACAAAGGCTTCAGGTTACCCTCACCTTCAATTCCTGTTCCTATACATGCCACCCTTCTACCTCACTACTACCCTATAGTAACTGAGTAACATCAGTGCTGTATTAGAGACCCACGAGAAAAATCTGAGTTTGGATCGATGAACTGGTGCCTACTGATTTGAGGCAGTACAGAATATCTTGAATGAATGGTGGCAATTTGCTTTTAATACACTGAGAAGTATATGCACTTGGTTAATAAAATAACAAATAAAAATACACCTTTTAGGAATATACCTACAATTATGAAAGCACAGAGACTTAAAAAAATATATTATGTAAATAACACTTTAGAGAAGAATTTAGGCAAGGCATCTCAGGACAGGAATACATACATAAACTGATTGAATTAAAAAAGACCAGAAAAGCCACTGAGACCTAGATATGTAATGTTTGTTATTCCTTATCACTGAGGTAGAATATCAGCAAAACTACAAAATTAAACTAAACAGTTTTCTGTTTTCTGGCATATTGAATTAAAGACGGTCTTTACCTTTTAAGATTAAATTGTTTCCTTGCATGTCCACAGTCTGATTCTACCTTGATCATCTATTTGATGTTCTTTACCAAATCATTCACAACAAGCAGCAGAAGCAAAAACCATTTCCTAACCCACTGGCTATCAAGCATTAAAAAATGCTGCTTCTGGATTTCATATCCAGCTCTTTCCTAGACACTCTCCATTGTTCTGTTCATCTTTGATGCATATGTATTGTGGTCAACTTAATGCTGCTACTGAAATCTAGAATTTTGCATTTCTCAAATGCAGCCCAAACATTGCATCTATAGCTTTTTTGGCATTTAATTTCCCAGGTTCCTTTTAGGGCAAAAAAAAGGAAAAAGTCCTTAAGGCAATATAAGCACTTAATCCAACTCAAATACTAAAGAGGACATAACCTTTTAAATCATCTTAAATATTTACGATGCCATAAGCTCTTAAACTTCCTGGAATACTTAGCCTTCCTTAAAACCTCACAGTACTCAAAAGTCCCTAGAGCAACATAAGCACCTAAACTGCTTCAAATCCTTCCAAAGGACACAACCTTTAAACCAACATCCAGGGTCTCATTTTTAGAAATATTTTTGTTTCTTCAGGCACAATTCTACCTGCTTTTGTCCACAAACAGGTAGCTATTTAAGTACTATTCACATGCTTCCCTTGACACAATACTTTCATCTGATGGAAGACAGATGCATGAAAGACATAGAGCACCCTGTCACTCTGGGAGAGTCAACACAACTAATGGAAAGGATTCCCCTGGTCCTAAGTCTGGCCAGCATTCAGCTTCACAGAAACAGAAGAAACAGAAAAACAAGATAGCGATCAAAGCCTTCACAGCATTTTGTTCATATCTTTAAGCAATGTCTCACAATAAACCAAGCCAATTTCATAATATTTCACCATCAACTTCTGGTAGCAATTAAGAAATTACAAAATTAACATCTGCAACAACAGCAGCAGACATGACTTCTGGGTGGGAACTCAGCAGTACATGTTAATAGAGCCACTACACCATACAAACCACATTTAAGAAGTAATCAGCTAACGCACACACTACTACCCGTTCTTCAGGACAGTGTCCCCTCCATTCATTTTCTAAACTTTTTAACAACTGTGTGGGCCTACAAGAATGCTAGGGAGGGACTCTTCAAGAGGGACTGCAGTGATAGGACAAGGGTTTACGGGTTAAAACTTAAACAGGGGAAGTTTAGGTTGGATATAAGGAGGAAGTTATTTACTGTAAGAGTGGTGAGGCACTGGAATGGGTTGCCCAAGGAAGCTGTGAATGCTCCTTCGCTGGCTGTGTTCAAGGCTGGCTTGGACAGAGCCTTGAGTGACATGGTTTAGTGTGAAGTGTCCCTGCCCATGGCAGGGGGGTTGGAACTAGATGATTTTAAGGCCCCTTCCAACCCTAAGTATTCTATGATTCAATGCTTTCATGTGGTAAACTTAAGTCACTGTGTTTCCTTCTTCCTTGAGCCTTTCAGATAGGTCTAGAGTGAGCAAAAAAACTATAGGTCTAGAGTGAGCAAAAACACCTTTCAGAGTAAAGCAACCTTACACGCACAACCTTGAGAAGCAAAGGTGCTTCTCTTTCCAGAATTTCCTTGTTCAGGCTTTCAGTGTTTCCTATAGCCCAGGAAGGCAATTGTCTATGCTCCACTCTAAAGGATATCTCATTTTGGATTGAAGGAGTAAGTGGAGCATTAAGTGAAAAATTAGTGCCACAGATGCTCTCCAGCAATTGAGAAAAATTACAAATACTTGTTTCATGTTTTAATTTTGAAATTCACATGACAGGTAGTTAATGGCAGGTCAGCCATGTTGCTCATCCTTGGGAAGTAAATAAAGGAAAAGCTGTGCATCTTCAGAGCACACTTAAAAACTCGCATGTGCCAGACTTCTGCATGACAAGCAGTCGCTGAATATACACACCTGAAATTTTTTTTAGATTACTTTTACATGAATCATAAACCATGCCAATAAAAGTGCTGTATCCATCAAGGAATAAAATACTTTAAATATACAGCTCAACATTAAAAAAAAATACTGCTACATTGATGTTTCAACACGTTGAAAATCTGGATATTTGGGAACGCTCCTGCAGCTAGCTATACGGCAGTGGCTTAAGAGTTTTGAAGAGACTGTGTTTATGGTGAAGCTGGTGTGCAAAACACTGTACAGTCCATTTTATCATTTTTATCCATTTTCTTTGTATCTTTACCATCTTATCAATGAAATCAGTTGATGTTCAAGTATTCGATTAACTCACTCTACAGTGGCTGGTCAAATGCCACTGGGAGTTAATGGCCATTTCATAACTAATGCCTTCCTGTTGTTCAGCTAGTCTCAAATTATATGTATTTACAAACTGCCTATTTCCTTAAATCCCATGATACTCGATTTTACGTATAAGCACAAGAAGGATACAAAATTTTCAGCTATTTGAGTCAGTATAATTACTTAAAAAAATGCAAAAGTGTCTAGAATTTTAAATTATTAAACAGCAAGCTACAGTGGACACAAATGTTGGCTTTTCAGTAATTCCCGAACATAGGATTCAGATTTTTACCTTTGTCATTTCAGAAGTATCATCTTTGCTGTTTCACAGTGTAGTACCAAAGTAACTATCTACTGACTCAGTTTGAAGAGCATGGAAATGGGTAAGTCAGTCATTGACTCAGTACTGTCATGGAAACAGAGTATTGGCTGATGGGCCAAAAGCAAAGACCTTGTTAACTAACAGCTCAAAAATCATGATAAAGTGTCCAGTGAAGACCTACAGATATCCGTATATAGCAATCTCATTTACAAACACTCACTAGCATAAAAAAACACTACAAAGGTGCACAACAAGATTAGAAACCTGGGCATAAAGTAGTGAGACTCTTTAGAAAAGCAGACTAAATGACTCATCTTACAAGCAACGAGGAGAGTGTATGTACTACAACCAATGCCCTGCCCAATGAACTACCTCATTAATATTGCTATTATCAGCAATTCTTTCTATGTGATATACTAAATTCAGCAATTTTTACATATATTTACACTAGTGTGTTTGTGCATATGTATCTGTATATAAAAACACCCCCAACCCCACCACAATTTATTACAATACAGAAGATAATATATTATGATGAAAAGATACTCAACTTCTGGCTTTTAGTATTACCTTCCTTTTTTTTCTTAACTATTGATAAACAAGCAGTAACTTTGCTATTGCTTCATTTAACATATAATAATAGACAAGGGAGTTGAAAAGAACAGCCCTTCACAGGTCACCAAGTTCTTGTCTTTAGGATACCTGTTTAAAGTTTCCCTTAGGAATGTGAATATGGAATGTGAGATCAAAAATTCAAAACATCACCCTTTGGATGACAGTTTTAATGTAAATAGGCTATGTAAAACAACTCCAGCGGCAATACAGTTTTAAACATACTAAACAAAAACAGCCCAATGGTCGTAAAAGTACTTGTGAATATCTCAAAACATTCTGATTCCAGAACAGACCTCTACAGTCACAGGCTCTAATCCACTATCTGAGCAAAAAGTGGAAGTACTACATTACTCACAGATAAGGGGTTTTTTTACACTTTTTTATGACAAGGACACCTGTGGTCTTATTTAACCAAGAAAATATCTACATTAGGAAACAGTGGACCCCAACAATAATGGCCTTGTACAGCAGAACAGCTGTAGCCAAGCACTTTACACCCATGCAACATGTGCTTCGAGATACTTTATTTAGTATTAGGGCATATTTTGGGTCCATTTTTGAGTACTTGCCATTAATACTGAGGGATAACCATTTTTTTGTACCTTGTTTTTGGTACAAGACCACACTATTTTTGTTTTGTATGGCAATTTGTAAAGATTTCTTTTGCTGTGGCAGATTTATACCCTTTATCCCCAGACAGCTGACTATTCTAGCCATACGCAGGGACTCAGCTTCATAAACCAACTCCAGTATAGGAGCAATTCATCTGCAGACAATGAAGAGCTTTGGAATTTAGCTGTAGGGCTTCAAACCAAATTTCTCCAAAGACAGGTCTCAGCTCCAAAATTCCCAAAGGCTTCTATTTCATCATGAATTTTAGAGGACTTTACAGTAATGTATGCATGTTAGGGGATTTAGCGTGATAAACTCCAACATGCATACACTACATTATTGCAAAATCAATTAAAATTCATCTAAAAAATTTGATCAGTCACTGATTTTTGCAGTTAAAAAAACAGAAGTACATCTTTCACTAATATATGGCAGGGGACTGCTCATGTGAGACCACACAGTTTCAGGTAGTTCATCTGAAGCCTATCTCCCCTATGTTCAACACTTTCATCAGAAACAAAAACTGAGAGATAATGATCTCTTGGGGGAAGGTTGATGACCTTGATCCTGCTCTCAATAACTGTCCCAGAAATCATTTATCGCGTCTTGCAAGAATACAGGTATAAGATGCACCCTGAGAATCAAAATACCATTTAACTGCTCCACTGAAGAGCTCTTTCTCCCTAAAAGACCTAATGACAGACCTTTTTTTTTCCCCTGAGCAAAGATACCAGCTAAAATTGTGATTCTTTCTCTGTCAGAGTAAAATTAGGGGAAGGAGGTGGAGAGAAAGGGGATCATATTTTAGTTTTATTCCACTGATGCTGCTGCCTGTCACTAAAAGATGAAGAGCTGAAATCCCATCAGTCTGGATTTGCAGATCTGAGGATGAAGAATTAGTATTTTTCTGTTTTTACAGAAAACTCCTTGATGTATGGCTCCATTATTGAACGTTAACAGCTGCAGTTTAAATTACAAATGAGGTTCTATTAGCATAACCCATACTTGGTTTCTATTTAAAAATATAATTTTAGCCAAAATTGTGTCAGTTGGGAACCTACACGTTTTGAGTTGTTGCTACAGATAAAGGAGAGAAGCGACTTCATATTTCTCTACCACAAAATATGAGGTCTAGAATAGCAAAACCATTAAAGAATACTTGTAAGACACTACTGATATCTCCTTCAACAGAAGGGACAAGAGGTGAGTGAATAGTCCTTAGCAATGATGTAGAAAAGCAAGCCTTAAACAGGCAGCAGTGTGGCTGGAGAAAAAAAAAAGTGTCTTTTATAGATGTCTCTCCAAACAAATTTTCTAAGTAAGTTTATTTAAAAAGCCCTAAATTGCATTGTGGAATAACTGTTTAATTAGCTTTGGTTTCCATCATGGCTGTTTTCATCAAAATACACTACGCAACAGATGGTTTCTGCTCTTATGCTTTGCAACTGCAGTGTTTGTGCAACTACTGTCTTGCCCTTGAAAAGCTGTTTGTGTTTAATGTATCTTGTACCGATGGTTTTAACATATTCCTATGTTTTAACACATAAAAATATGCTGGTTTTCTGACATATACGTGTATCAGCATATCAGCACTCATGAAATTGTTACTCTAAATGGCCAGGTTCCAACTGCACTGTGTTTGCACAGTATTATCTTCTGTAATATTGCACAGCGCTTCAAACTGTACGATAGCAAGTGATGACAGCATTCATTCCAGGCATCTGAAGATAACTCTTTTCATGTGAAGCAGTCAAAATCATCATTTTCATTACAGAGCACAGTCAAGGTCTGGACACAATCCTCACATACCTCACAGGATGCATGCAACTGGATGACAAATTCCAGAGACCCAGCAGCCCCAGCCAACTACTGCTGCAAACAGGCAGACAATTTTGGATGATTTTAGGGTTGGGATGCTCATGCAGTGTTTGGCTGTACTAAGTCAATTTGTTTCTCTATGCCCTAACATCTCCATGTTGAAAATATTCATCAGGATACATGTAACTGAAGCTTCCGGAACTACCTGTGTGCAGTAAAGGCATGGTAACCAACACAGAGCAAAAATGATACAGTATTTCTTCATTCAGCCCACCTAGTGATTTAAGCAGTCTTAGCAGTACTCCACGGGGGTTTAGGGTGATACTTAATGCATTAATGTTTTCTACAAAGTTCTTTGAAATCATCAGATGAAATGCAGTGTATTATTACTATTATTATATATGTCAGGACTTGTGCCCCAAAGGATCTCACTGTGCTTTGTTAACTGTATACAAGAATCCCTTCATTAATATTCAAATGCTTGTACCTCTGAAGCATAACACTGCAGCTGTTTACCAACGACAGTAATCCTATAAAAACATTTACTGATCTTATATGAAAAATATTGCGTTCCAATACAAATGCATGTTTCGTACCATTTCCAATTCCTGAATGGCTTAATGCCAGGGAACTGCAACTGCATGCAGGGTGATACCAGAGTCTATGAAAGTGTCATTTCAGCAACAGGCATTTGCTTAGTTAGCACCTTTATTTAGTCTATCATCCATCTTCCATTCCCTTATACAGGAAAGATACCTCAAATCAACTAATAGGACTCCATCTCTCACAAAGTAGAAAATGAAGAAAACTGATAGAATGGGGATAAGGTCCAGTTAATGGATGTGCTGAGCCAAGTAATTCAGGAATCTAACCATCAAAAATCCAATGGAGCGGAGAGAGCTTATATAGGATAAAGAAATGAAGACATGCTTGTGAACTGTTTTCCTTCCTCTCTTGCCTGCTTTGTGACTTGAGACAAGGTACATGTAAGTACATATAAGTAGTTTTAGAAGAACTATCAATACATATTTATACTTTCCAAAAATGCCTACAACAATCAAACCATCTTTTCATTTTTCCCTGTTTGAAACTTCAGTTTGCTTTTAAATGTTGAGTTAGACCAACAGTATGATGAGAACTTGATTCCGTATGTGCACGGAAAGGGACTGACCCCATGTGGAATTTCCTATTATTAAAATGATTTAGATTAAGTATGCTGTGCACAATATTTGCTCTGTTAATTTTGATGCACTCCATTCCTTTAACGGATATTCCTCAAGTTTCTATACTCACATTCACTTACTGGACCTAGATATTCTTAGATCTGTGGGATCTACTCAGTCTGAAACCTCTAACGGTGTCAGGACAAAATGTCAATCACAGAGTTAAAATTTGTAGTTCAATACAAATACGCACAGTTCTTCACTACTCAAACATCCTCTGTTTAGTGGCACCTTGGCTGAACTGCCCTTTTTGTTTTCTCAGAACTAGGGTCTTTTTGGTGGATTTTTGTGATAATGCGTAAAATGCCATTCAAAGCTAAACATTCTTAAAGTAGCAGAAGGGTAGGAATATTACAAATCCAACTCAAATAAAGCCAGACAATCACGAAAAAAATCAAGTCTATAAAACTTGTATGAACTACGTAAGGAGCCAGCTTGTCAGCTTCAGGGAAGTTCTGCGTGTTTACCAGTGAGAATCTTGGCCAGCAAGCACTGATATGACTGTTTCTAAGGGAAATATTTTGTTCCTGTTTACAGCACACAACTTACTGAGATACAAACACTGGTCAACACTGTTTTGTGCAAATATTAAGAGAGAAAGCAAAAAGACCTAAATATCATTAACATGAAATTACTTCCCTTACTAAGTACTTTCTTTAGGCCAATTTGCAAGTGCTCTTTTTAAGAACAAATAAATTCTTTCCTTGTGTTGAATGTAGATTCCAGGAGTCAGGCATTCTCTGTAGTTTTACACTACTATATATGTGCTCTCCTGCTATGCAATATTCAACTAAATGTATCACATTTTAAGTAACAATGAAAAGAGTGAAACAAAATGAAAGATACATCCCAGATACAAAAAGTAGTATTAAAAAAAAAAAATTAAACTGAAAGAAAACATTTATATACCCCAATGAGGTTAATCAGTCCTGTTTCTCCTACAACAGGACAAGTATAATACTGAGACTATCTCTGAAGCATATTCTACTGTTGTCCATAGTTTCATCACAGTGATGTTATAAACATATGAAGTAAGTCTAGGTAAGTTTATCAGTCCAAGTGAGTAAGTCAAATACATGGTGATTAGCCTCAAAAAGACATCTAATAGTAAGTTACACTATAATTTCTTTGTTACATACCTGTATTTTAACTAAAAAGCAAACAGAA
The DNA here is from genome assembly GCA_026283785.1 of Coracopsis vasa. Lineage (NCBI taxonomy): Eukaryota > Metazoa > Chordata > Aves > Psittaciformes > Psittacidae > Coracopsis > Coracopsis vasa. Next base: position 8,811 of record JANHGB010001664.1, on the reverse strand, counting down.
ACAACATACATTCCTTCTAATGCCTTTTAGATGTGTTCAACTATTCCATGGAAATAAAGTGCTCCCCACATACAGCCCATATCCATGAACCCTGGAACTGAGGAAGGTAGCATGTCATCATCGTATGGTAGGTGATGTAGTTGCCATTACTCAGATACAGTATAAATTACTAAAGAAATCTACAGTGCTTCATTACAAATGGAAAATAGCATTTCATCTCAATCTCATTTAATAAAACACATTACCAATATTAGTTGATAGTAGAGCAATCTTTTTTCAAATTGGAAAGTCACCAAAATTGCCTGCTTTAAAAAATTAAAGTCTAATAAAAATTACCTGAAAAAGCATTTTCGTGTTATATTAGCGCTTGATTTTTTCAGTCTTTTATTGCAAACTATAATAAATATACCTTCTACTATCTTACTAGACATTAAGTAATGACAGAGTTAAAATATTTGCATTTCTCAACCTAGAAACAAAATATAAGAAGAAAAAACTTGAAATCTATTGATACTTCATAGTTAATATTAAAATGGCATTTGAAGAGCATTTTTTAATGGTTACGTACAGAGTCTAAGCAACATGGAAAATGTCCTTTTAATAAGCTCATATGTATCATTGCAACCACAAAGAAATAATACAAAGATGAATTTTGTTTACTCGTGAAAACAGGACGTTTTTGTCAATGTCAGCAGTAACATTCTTGCCTCACGTCATGTCACATGAGATGGAATTTATCTGCCTTAACATTTAAAAGAAAAGTTAGATGTCTAAATTTGTGCTGGTCACCTTAAGCTTCTTTTATTGTCAGTGACAAGAAACAGGCATCTCCAAAGGATGAATCATCTCATTTTAAGGCAGACATAAAATGAGGCTACGGGAATTCTCCCCTGGAAGCCTCCATCTCTCTTCACTGACTACAGAAGTCTATAGTGACTGGCTCAGACTTACAACACCTTTCTAGATGGCTAGCATCAGAGGAAATTAATCCCGCTCTTGACATCCTTCTGAAAGAGTACATGGGAAAAGTAAGCATAAGATGCAGAAAAACAGAATTCTCAACAAGCATAAAAATCAAAATATGCTGTCCTGGAAAAATTCAAAAAACAAGACCCTTTTGTGAAACTAACAGGGGATCTGTGCATTTGAAATGTCATGCAGTGTTTAATCTCCAAGCCAGGATGGGCTCAATCATTTTTTAGGAGATTAAGAATACAGAGCGAATATTTTCAGAATATGCTGACAAAGTAATATGCCTCTTCTGATTATGAGTAAGCAGCAATTTTCAAAAGCTTATAATTCAGTGCAATAAGGATAGACGTTCAGCAGCATGGCAAAAGGCACATCTTATAACCTATTAAAGCTTCACTTTCAAATTTGAAGTCCTTGCTCAAAGCAAAGCAGAGAGATCCTAGAGCTTTTTTTAGATCTTTTTTTTTTTCCATTTTCAGAAATGATACACCCATCTCACAGAAGCTTTTGCAAAGACATTCTGCCCATAGCAAAACCGTGGACAGAAAATGTCTGCCAAACTAATCAAAGTCAAAATTCAAGAAAACCAACATTTAAAGAGAGAGATGCTTTTCCCTAAGTGTTACAAAAGACAAGGAAGCCCCTGAATCACACATCCATAGAGGATGAAAGACTTAATTGTCAAGTGTCACTGTACATTTGCCCAGTTTTTACATGTTTACATTGGCATCCTCTTGAATTATGGATTATCCCAGAATGGCCATTTGCAGGTACCTCAAAGCAGAGTTCATAATGAAATTGTTAGACCGCTTTAAAGGTCTCAATGACCTCTGACAAGACTATAGGAAGACATCCATTTCTATTGTGGATTAATAGATCTCTATTCCAAGGCTTTGTCCCTAGTTTTGTCTTTTTTTTTTTCCCCTGCAAACACAAAATGGTACTAAAAATGTGCCTTCTTTTCCATGGATCAAGTGAAAAAGATGCTCATTTTAAACATCTAAAATCCCCATCATATGACTGTTCACATCACGTGAATTATGGTGCTAATTCATAGCTAAAATATATTTTCACAGACTTCAATGTGATTTTTGTAGTTATATTCACAAGTCTTTAAATATAATTTAACACATTTTAGAAAGCTCGCAACTTCTGCCATCTCTCATCTTTAGCCAAAACTTAAGTAAAAGCCTAAACTGAGCAGCTAAATACATCAAAATTGGAAAAAAAAAATATAAAAAAAATCACTAAATAAAATAGCAGAATCTTGTCTGATTTTGCTTACCCATAAATATTCCCAGAATCACAGAACAGCTGAGATTAGGAGATCATCTAGTCTAAACCCTTGCTCAAACAGGGTCAGATGCAGCAGGCTGCTTGTCACCATGTACGTGAACATGTATCTCTATGGATGGAGACTCTACAGCCTGTCTGGGCAATTTGCTCTGGTGTCTGACCATCCTCAAGGTAAGGATGTTTTATGTATTATGTTTAAATGGAGTTTTCTGTATTCAATTTGTAGCCATTGCCTCTCATCCTGTCACTGGGCACCAATGAAAAAATCCTGTCTCTGTTTTTACACCCTCCCATCAGGTATTTAATGTGAAAATGAAATGCTATTCAGTATTTTGCTGTTCAAGAGAGGCAAGAATTTTGTGCTTAAATTAGTCCAACTACTAATCATATGACATCACCCAACCCACACATGATGCTTGGTGCTATACAAAATCAAGCTAGCATTTTTAAGATTCAGAAATCATGTATGTATATATGAATTATATAGCATCATGCCTACACTATAGATTACTATAGGATGCCTGCTTACCTGCTAGCCATTGGTGATCATTTCCTGGGTTTGGAGATCTGACTTTTAATTTGCAATGGATATAAAAGACCCTCCACTACCAGAGTGTGAAATGTACACAAAACAGTAGTTCCCCATTAGATAATAAGCTAGGGTGCCTCACACAAGTTTTTCCACTCTTATAAATGGCAGAGCACTAAAAATATCTACAAGGTCTGAGACTATAGCTTACCAAGCACTTTAAGCTGTACAAACTAGCACAGCTGCCAAAAGAAGTTATCATGCACTCCTCCACACTTTTGGCTGCTAATTCCCACCACTATCACCCTTTGTACCAGTCACAGCCTTTGGACAGCCATATGGGAGAAGGCTGGGATAAACCCAGCTGAAAACAAAACTGCAGAAATAATTAGTTATTTTCAGCCAGAACCATTCTGCAAATTTATGAACAGCTACACATGCTGAGGGAGAATGACAATATGGGGAGGGGAAAAGAAACTGGCACTGCTTCTTACACAGACGTGCCAGGTTAAAATGAATACTTAGGCTGAAGCTAAGTGGTCAATGGAGAGACAGAAGCTACTCAACGCATAATACTGAATTCCCTAGGCACTACTTTTAGGATAAGTTGGGTTGGCTTCTAGAGATGTCTGCTTCTCTCCTGATGGCAAAAGGAATTTAGGATGACTAACTGAGACTTAGCTGATTAGTTTCTATGTATCTAAATTAACTCAGATCTAGATGAGTAGAAAATGGTAGAAAAACATGTCTGTGACTCTTAGAGCACTTCATTCCCATTAACAATTGCCATCTGGGGAGGGAAAAAGAAAAGTAACATAGCTTACCATCACACAAAAATAGGAGGAGTACGTATTTTCTGTATGCTCCACAAATTTCTTCCTAAACCATATTTTACATCTATAAGCAATATGTTTCAATGACATGGCCCTGTATTCCTCCCACAGAGCATATAAAGAGCATATAAATCCACAGCAGAAACAGCCACAGCCATAGTTAGGTTATAAATCACTTACATTTCTTTGGAGTCACTCAGTCACCTTGCTGTGCTGTTGGAAGGGACGGTCTTCTCCCTTTTGCTCAAACTGGCTCTCCTTCCAGAAGAGTCTATCACCTCTACAGCAGATAAGGACAAAAGGTCCTTAACTTTCACTTGAAATTATCTAGGGATAAGAAGAGAAAGGAACACAGTAAGTACAAGCATCCATATTGTGTTTTATAGCAAGGTATTACAATCACCTCTTTGAAACACACTTTGGGGGCCATTCTTACACACATGTACTATGTACCCTGGAAGAAATCAAACACATTTTACATGTTTCTTACCTTTTTTGTTTGAAACGTGTAAAGTAGTCACTACTCCTAAAATAGTCACCTGCTCCACTCCTGAGATACCCAGTAACAAGACTGTATTATTTTAAAACCTGGAAGTGTACAAATTATAGAATCATAGAATCATAGAATAGTTAGGATTGGAAAGTACCTTAAGATCATCAAGTTCCAGCCCCCCTGTCATGGGCAGGGACACCTCCCACTAAACCATGTCACTCAAGGTTCTGTCCAACCTGGCCTTGAACACAACCAGGGACGGAGAATTCACAACTTCCCTGGGCAACCCATTCCAGTGCCTCACCACCCTTACAGTAAAGAACCTCCTCCTTATATCAATCTAAACTTCCCCTGTTTAAGTTTGAACCCATTACCCCTTGTCCTATCACTACAGTCCCTAATGAAGGGACTCCAGCATCCTTATAGGCCCCCTTCAGATACTGGAAGGCTGCTATGAGGTGTCCACGCAGCCTTCTCTTCTCCAGGCTGAACAGCCCCAAAAGGTTTGGGCTCATCTAGGATCTGAACCTGGGACCTCTCACACCCTAAGCGAGAATCATACCCCTAGACCAACGAGACAATTTCCTATTACTGATTGTCTATTTTTCACCACCAAGAAATTTTGAATACTTTTGGAAGGGCTCAAGCAGGCAATCACAATTTGATGAACACAGGTTCACTGGAAACCATCTTGGCTCCCCATTATTGATAAATACTCTAATCTGAACCTTCTGTTAAAAAGAACAGCTCTTTATTGCACTACATCTTATTGCTCAGAAAGTCAGACCTGGTGTTTATGATGGATAGCTCCATGAAAACTCACCAGTCAGAGTCAAAACTATAACTTTAATGTCAAAAATTACTGGGAAAGGAATAAGGAACAAAGCATAACACATCATTTGCCACTGTATTAATCGCCATCTTTAAAAGCCTGCTCTACTTGGGCATCCAGCACAGAACACAACCCAACAGAACTAATTAGCAAAGGTTCAGAGAAGAAAATGTACATGATCAAAGGTTTAGAATGGTTTCCATATGAGGCATGCCACAACTGTGAGACAGCTTAAGGGAGAGCTGTATAGAAGACAGAAGACTAGGAAAGCCTGAAGAAGATGGAGAGGTTGCACAGACATCATCTGTTCCCTATCCCTTTAACTCAGGGAACTGCCTAGTAAAACTCAAGTTCCAAAGGAAAAGCAGGAATTTGTTCTCCACAAAATGGGTAACAGACCTGTAGACTACCTCGCAAGGATGCTCCTGACGCAAAGAGTTTTCATGAGTAAAAGGGAGAGTGGATGTATCCTTGGAAGAGAGACTTCACTGGAGACAGAGGATGTCCTATGTGAACCATCGGTCTGAACCAGGATGACAATCGTATCTCCTTGTACATTCATTTATGCTAGTGCTAATTCAACAGATTCTAAGATCCACTTTACGCTGATATATTCACCACACAAGAACCACAATTACTGCATTTGGTACAGAGGCAGTCTAGTCTGACTTGCATTGGAAGTACAGGCTAGATCCTTTTCAACTGCAATGTGAATTCCCATGGTTCTCTGTATTTTACTACATGCTTAATAAAGGTGATTGACTTTTTAAAAATAGCATCACCACGGAAAAAAAATGAAAACATCAAATGAGGTAGCAAAGTCTTACTGTAAAGCAGCAGTAGCCTTCCTTTCCCCAGTCCACAGTCCCAAAGCAGCCAGGGCAGAGGGCTACAAAGCAAGGTTCTGCTTCTCAAGTTGTTCGCTGGTCTCATGTGTTTAAGTCTGCAACTTCATCCATGTGTTCCCACTCAGTACAACACATATAAATGCAGGTCGGCATCTCCATGTCCCAAGTTTCATCTCAAAGCAAACCTTAAAAATCATATACTCTGTGTTCCAATATCTTCTCTTTTACTTTAATCTCTAGGATACAGCAGTGTTTCTGATTTATTTTGGGTAAGTGCAGATCAATTAAAATTCCTTCAGGGAAGCCTTCTGAACCAGCAGAAAGTGAATGACTGTCATCAGGAACAAACACTTTTTGCTGTCATGTCTCTTTTGAGCAAAAACTATGTTAATTAATTCTATCCATACCTACCAGGTGTACCAAAGGAGAACAAGCAATCCTTTCTGCTGTCTTCCTAGATACAGATCTTTGTGTCTGTGAACTGAGTATCCCTATATGGAGACTTATGCTTTGGCACACTATATGAAGAAGCAGTCTGTACTAGCACACAAAAACATAACAGGACAAAAATAACTTTGTTCAGACATCAGTATGCAACCAAAGTCCCTTTTGCAAGATGCACAAATTAATACCTAACATTCCACCCAAAAATCAGAAATTTTCCACTCCATCTACACACAGACCTATTTATTATCTTTCTTTTTAGACCCTACAGTGAGGAATTTGAATTACTGATACTTTTTTTGGTCAGCTTGATATATTGGATCAAAGTGTGTTTACTGTTCTGTCTATTCCCCCTCATCACTTCTATGCTCTGCAAAAGAAGAGGCTGCTACGATGTTTGCTGTTCTGCTTGCTTCTGCAGCTCAAATGGCTACACTGAGGATGAAAGAAAATTCACTGTATAGCGTGCTAATGATCAAAGACCCATGCACTACTGGCCTATAGCAACATTTTAGGCCACCTCTCCCTTCTACCATTTGTCCAACTTCTCTGTTTAGAATGTAAAATCTTAAGGGTAGGAATATAATTCATCCAGCTCAAAAGGAATCCAAGTTCTGTTTGACATCCTGCACGTCACTGATACTAACTATAAATAAGTGCAAGCTGTAGCAAACAAGAACCGAATGTCTTAGAATTGATGCATGAGCAATGACAAGCTTCTTGCAAAACTGCAAGTTTTAGAGAAGTGGATTCCAGGTATACCATAGCAGATAAAACGCTAGTGCAGAACAAACCCTCTAAAAACTATTTGATAGCAGTAATAACAACAACACAGAATTATCATTGCCAGTATTTCAGTGGTAAGAAAGAATGCCATGAGAACAGATATTAGAAGACAGCTACTGTCTGACAACCTACTGGTTGCCAAATAAAAGCTGTGATTCTCACTCTTTCCATACGTGGCTTCAAGTTATATGATTTGGCTCTCTCACACAAGGGTACAGAAAGGGGCAAAAGCTGGTATGCGATTACTTCAGTTGCAAGTGCTGGGAATCAAGAGTTACCCAAAAAATTGTGTAAACTAAGAATGCTTTTCAACCACTTGTTATATAATCCCATCTCAAGGTTAAATAAGCGTTTATGCCTGCTTAAAAAATTTATGCCATATATCCCCTAATTCAATTATACCCTTGGTGGAAATCTACTTATATCATAGTAGATATCAAAGATACAGGCAGAAATTTTTACATGAAGAATTTCTTAGCTTATGTTTTTTATTTCTGGAACAGCATAATGATACAAGTAACCAATGAGATTAAAGACATAAACATATTCCAGAGTACACATGTATCAATTTGGGGTATTAAAAGCTATGCCTGTGTGCAGGCTCACACCATTTCCATAAGTTACCTAAGACATAAAGTAAAAGCTATATACGGTAATGTGCTCTTATTAGCATTACTGTTATGTGACTTTTTTGGCAATTCATAAAGCCACAACTGCATTACAAAGTCATCCCAAACAGGTATTGATAATATACTTTCCCTCATGACTGCCACGTATTTTTAGAGTGTGTTACATAAAAATGTGTTGAAGTGTTTGAGGACTATACAAGCAAGTTTCTCAATTATTTTAGGATTATGTATTTTATTTACAAAAAAATCCAATGGCTCAGGTCCCTGACTGAATATGCCATAAAATTCCATTTTAAGCATCCTATTAATTTTACTTTCAATATCTATAGCCTATTGCATGAAACTAAGCAAAAGACTAGAGCAGGATCTAGCCTGAAATTATAGTGTATAAACAATCAAAGACTGGATTGGAGTTTTGTTTGAGACTGAATAACATTTGCTCTCGTATGTAATTGTACAGTCAGCCTAATGTAGTATTACAGTCATGTGTCTTTAGTACCATATTTATCTAAAAGCCTTTACACAGAAACCTTATCTCACAAAAACATAAAACTCACAAAAACAATCGCTGCTTTGCTAGTGAATGCTGAAACCTCTGTTAAGAAAGATGTATTAAAATACTGCCACAAAAGACACAAATATATCTGTGCAAATGTCTTTCCCAGCTGATCTCTGGTATCGTCCTAATTTGGAAAAAAGATAATGAGTAAACAACAGATGAGTCACAATGTAAATAATTCGAGAAGTAAAGGTGTTGCACTTCAAAATTCCCTAAATGCTGTGCTGTTCAACTGAAAGAAGCTGTTTGGTTTGTCTGCAATTTAAGGCAGTTTATTGTGCTATTATTAAAAAAACAATACTTCAGAAAACATCAGAGTTGGTACTACTTCCCTTCTGTTACATAATAAAAAGAGAAAGGCAGGACAAATTATGCATCTACGGGTAAAATGGCTTTTCTAGTACAAGAGACGATGCATCAGTCCCATTAAGATAAACAATAATCATGTCAATTCTTTGATATAGATCTCCTGCAGGACCTGAAAACACACACTAAAATTTGTAATATTTTAAAATCTACTCCTCTCACCAGTTGTATACTGAACTCTTCAAATCTTCTGGATTTGGATCAATAAATTCGTATTTATACAA
>JANHGB010001663.1:0-16056 GCA_026283785.1 Coracopsis vasa | reverse complement strand
TCCGGCTCACGGGGGGAGCAGCAGCAGGAGCCCGTCTATGGGGCTGGGATGGGGGGGAGGGGGGGGCACAAAACCCAAATCCACCACTCTCACGGTCCAAATTATCTCCCCTTCGAGCCAGGCTCCGATAAGGCCGGGCGCTGCAGCCGGGGTGGAGGGGGAGCGGACCCCCTGCTCCTCTTTTGTCTCGTTCCCCCCCCTTATTTCCCTGCCCTCAGTTGGTTTTTCTCTTTATTTCAGAGCATTTCAGGGAACAAAGAAACGATTTAAACCTTGCTCTAGGGGAAGCGATGCCGTCCCAATGACGGCGCGTTGTTTGCGCAGAGCCGCGCAGCTCCGCGGAGGCTCCGCTCCAGCGGAATGGGGGGGGGGAGCTGAAAGGAGCAGGGAAAATAAACAATGCTCTGTTTTATCTCTTTGCTTCCCTCTTTTCAGTTAAATTCGCGGGAGGGGAGTGGATTTGAGCATACGAACAGCTGCTTAAAATCTAATATAGACAAATAGACATCTTGTATAACATTAAGTTTTAGTAGGCAACTCATTTATTTTGAAGTGCTCTTGCGAATAGTTTGGCAAAGAGCTTTTTCTCCCTCCTGTTCCTGGAAAGTAGCTGGAGAGTTTGCTGGGGCAGAAGGAAAAGGGCGCTGAGCTCGCCCACCCCAGCGCTCCGGGCTGGGGCTGCTTCCCCTTCACCCAGCCGAAAAACTAATAAGAACCCCTCAAAATAGGCGTAAAAGACGACCGTGAGGATAAAACGTATTCATTATTCGGGTAATTTAGCGCTTCTGCAAACAGCTTTGGAGAATCTTAACGCTTTCAGCGTTTGAAATGCAAAGCTCTGGGACATCCCCAGGCTTGTGCGATATTAAACCAAAAATATCCTACTTCAGGGGTATCTTTCGTTTGGAAACTCCTCGGTAAAAGCGGATTCCGCCATAGGGAGCTGCCGGTGATGGGGCAGGGTGCTGCTGCCTCGGCGACTGCTCCGTGCCTTATCTCGGAGTACGGAGAGTAATAAATTGGGGTCCGTATTTGATAGGAACGACGTAGCTAAGAGGGCATCGGGCTGAAAGCAAACCTGTGTCCACCCAAGCGTGAGGGGAGCGGCTCCAAACGAGAGAACGAAAAGAAAATATGCGAAACTAACTGAAAAATAAAGGTTTAATTCGCGGCACTGGGTGCTGGCATCTCCTCTCCGAGTGAAGGAGCTTGTTTTGCCTTTCCCGAGCCGGCTTCGTATCCAGAGGGCTGGATATGGGGGGAAAAAAGGGAAAACTACAATTGTTTGGGAGCTCCTGGGGATACCAGGTCTCTCCGCTTGAGCTGTTGCTCTTTCCTGCCTTTCGCATGTAGCTGTAGGGACAAAAAGAAGTTGCCTTAAATGTTTAATTCGTTATATGCGTATATATATGTTTTTGCTCGGTATTAAGACGATCTGGTGAATTACTAGATGGGAAACAGCCTGGTGCCCAGGATAAAGTGTTCTGCCCATTAAGGGGTTTGTTTATCGGTTTTCTTCCCGCAGAAACCGATTTCTTTAGCTCCCGGTGCGGCGGCAGCGAGCTAACACCAGTCTGTGCTTTGCTGCTCGGGGAAAGACGCTATCCGGGGGTTAAAATGTGGCTGTTTTTAATGCTGGGATCCTTCGCATGTTTATTGTTCCATATTTATTCCTTGCAGTTAAAAAAATTGCTCAATTTAGGAGGGATTAAAAAATGTAGAAAAGCGGAACGTGATTAAAAGCCGGGTTTTTTGGAGGAAGAAGGGAAAGCAGAGCGGCTAGAGCTGTAGGGAAGGTTTTAAATCCCCGTTGCCTGCAGCTGCACGGGGCTGTTAAAACGCCCTTACGCGGGGTGGGAATGGGATGAAGCAGAGCTCCGGCCCGGAGAGCAGCCGTGCCCCGGCCAGGCGGACCCGCGGAGCGGCCGGGCCGCGGCTGGAGGTGATTTATTGTGTGTTTGTTTGAGATCGTTCCCCCAAAGCAGAAACAAACCATTGATCTCTCTGAAAGACGAAAAAAAAACCCCGGTTCTGCGGCGAGAGGCTTTGCCTCCGCAGGCGGAGAGGAGCAGGTTCGTGGACGGGGAGGGAGACGGCGGGAGCTCCGCGCCCGCGCAGCCGATGCGCAGGGTGATGGGGTGTTTTCTCTTGCTGCTCAGAGCCAGGTAATAGATGTTTTTACGCCCAGAACCTCAGCTTGGCGCGGGAGGAACCCGCTCGTTGCCCCCGCTTTAGGTCCCAACTTAATTTTCCCGCTTATGGAAGGGATGGAGCCGGCCCGAGCTCCGGCGGCGGCTGGACGGGGCTGTTAGCCCTCAATTATAACTCCATTAATATCTTGTGCTCATGGTCAGCAGCGCCTCCGCGGAGCAGGAGATCGCCCTGCCTACGCGCCGGGCGGCGGAGGCAAAGCGCGCATCTAGTGCCAGGTATTCTCGTTATTATTTATTATTATTATACCGCTGGTGTCCGCGCATCCCAGCTCCCTCCCCAGCGCTGGGAGCCGCACCAACCCCGAGGTGTTAACGAGGGGACTAAAGGCCGAGGCTGGGCAGTGGGGAGCGGAGCGGGCGCGGAGCCCCGCGGAGAGGAACCGAGCGGCCGGGTCCGCACCACCGGTAGTGCCGGAGGAAACGCCTTGGGTTTTCTTTACGGGCTCATTTTCTCAGAGGAGGATTTTACTGCATGCGTAAAGAATTTGGAAAAGCAGTGGTAAATATTTTCTCTTCTGGCAAGTTATTTATTGGCATGAAGAGAGGATTCCCCCCCCTCCCCCTTTATAAAGCTACATGTGGTGACCATATAGGACCAGAAATAATGTGGCCTTTCTGGTTTTGAAGAACTGCTAATGTCATTAAAGGTCTTCCTAACACGCCAGCTAGGAGTTCAAAAAGCCTCGCCTTTTATCCTGGGCATATATTTGGTTGTTTATAAAGTGCAGACTTCCTTACGCTTCAAGTGCATCAGGAGGATTTCTTAACTCTGTAGCAGGATCTGTTTCCAACTATATTCTTCTTTGGAAATTGGACTGGTTAACTAGTGTCTTTCACACTCTTTTCTGGCTGCTATTTTTACACATTCAACCACAGAAGAGCTTCCCGCACACAGAAGCAAACAAAGAATTTTCCCCTTCTGCTTCGTATTACAGCAAAATATCCGCGCTGGCCACTAATTGTCCATTAGTGCTAATAAGTGGCTAAAACAATATTAGAAGATAACCCGAGCAACCTGTCTTCTTTATTTTCATTTGACTTACTGAAGTCGGGAAGGGTTTTGACGAAGACCCGACTGGACGTGGCCAGGGAATCTGTGTACTAAACTTTTGGACTGTTGATTTTGAGGGTCACTTATCTAAGCTAAGTTCAAAGTGTCACCTGCTTTAATCCTTTCTCTGTCATGCTCGGAGAGACTCCACACAGCCCATAGTCCGCTTCTCAGAGTGCCTGGAAAAAAAAACCCTCCCTCTCGTTGTTCCCCCCTCTATTTTCCTTCACAAATACATTAGGAATTTCTCCCCTCGATTCTAGGCTCTTAGGAAAAACTCATTTCAATTCAGTTATTAATATTTTCCGAGCATGCCATTTGTAATATATTAGGATGAATTATATGTGTTTTTAAAGAAAGGGGGGGGAAAAAGAGAAGAACCAAGAGAAAAAGGCCTTTTCTATTAAATAGAAACAAGATGTTCAAATATAGAATGCATGAATTTGAAATCTGGTGTTTTCCACTCTTGGATGCTGATGGCGTTGTAAAAAAAGTCCACTTTGCTGCTTCTGCAATTTAAATCCTTACGTCGAAACATAAATTATCCACCGGGATATTATTTTTAATTAAAATTCCCTTTCCTGAAGGAGTTGGGTTTAACTTCTCTTCGCTTTTCCTGAAGATTTTTTTTCTTTTCCCTCGGATTTAACGTTTTCCTTAATTGAGGGATTTTTCAAGCCGTGTCTTGTAAGCGGCTCGGGATTTTTTGCCACTTTGACAGAAAACAGCCCGCTTGTTTTGGTTTGGTTTGGGTGAAAACGCATAGTTTTGAAACAACTCGGAGGGAGTGGGAAACTTGGAGCTCCTCAGACATGTCAATGAACAGTGTTCACACACACACAAAAAACTCCCATGTTTTTTCAATGAGCTCTTGAATATCAAGCTCTGCACTAAGGCTTTAGGAGGGCAAACCTAAATTTATGCATCTCCAGGCGGTTTTAGGCACCTAAATAGAAACGGAGCCGTTCTCAGAAGTGCTGAACCCTCACAAATCTGGGTGAAGACAGGGAAGACAGCTCTGGTTCATCGCCCCTAAAATCTAGTCCCTTTTCTCTCGCTGCCCACATGTGACTGGAGGCACTTGGACTGGCTGTTGAGTTCAGCTGCCTTTATCATTTTCTCCTAGAGAAGACCCGGGGAAGCACGGAAAAGTACTTCTGTATTCAGCAAAGTAAGGGACTTGAAGCACTTGGTGAGCTTCAAAAGGTTTGAGAGCAGTAGGGCAACACACCTGCTTTATGTTAGATGTATTGATGGTCTGAGAGGAGCCACCTTGGCCACTCAGCCCTGCATTCCCCAGCAATCCCATAACGGGCCCCAGAAGGATTCCCAGTGCATCTGCACCACAAAACACCTCCTACCACCAGGGAACAAACACTTGAGGACTGGTAGGAGAGACAAACCGGCTGCCAAGTGGTGGAGGACCCCAGGACCGGAGCGGAGACCTTGAGGGCTTGCAGGGTTGCCCAGTCTCAGGTTGAGCTGTTCTAAACACCCACAGGTTATTCTGTATTTTGGTTCATTCAGAGCTTTGTCTGTCAGAAGTCTCCTGTCCTGTCATTTCAGGCTAGAAGAGGCCACAACACACAAAGAGGAGAGCGGGGTGTGAAATTTCTAGCAAAAATGAGGAAAAAGTGAGGAAAATCATCATCTTTACGCCCACTGGGAAATCTGGTGGAAAAAAAAGGGATTTTTCTGTTAGTTGAAGCTGGTGAGTATCAAGGCAGCATGTCATGATTTCTCATGGGTGTTTCTAGGTTTTAGTGGGTTCTCCAGAAATGCTGGGGTCCTGGTGCATCAGCTGAAGCTCTGCTGACCCGTTCATCCTCCTCTCTCTTTTGGCACTCGCCACTAAACATGTGCCCTGCGTCCCACCAAACAGGGAAGGTGAATGGGAACGGAGGACACGGAATTATTGGGGCAGGTACATCTGCTAATATGTCTTAGTGGTTTCATTGACTTTTTTTCCTCCTTTTCCTGTAATTTCTGAATCAATCATTCTGCTATCAGCTAGCCCTAGAGATGGATGAGTAACACTAGTGAGATAAAAGAGGCAAGCCTCCCTTTCCTGTGATTTGGCTGCTTTTTGTTAACAGTGCTGAGTGCCATTATTTCCCATAAAAGACATCTGGAAAATCTTCAATGTATAGTGGAGAAAGTGGCTCTTCTCTGCTTTGTACTCCCCTTTGATCCAACATGGAGCACAAGTCACTGCCTCCTGAGATCAATAGCTCCCATCCCGGGACATTTTTCACTCACGTATGCTGTGGGTGATTTGAACCACTTTAGGAAAGTAGGAACGTCAAGTCCTTTTTGCCTTAGAATGTGTTTATTTATGAAGTTGTGACAGCAAGACCAATGCCAAGAAGAGAATGGCATGGACCAGCTGGATATCCCCACTGAGTACAACCAGTTGAGTTGTTCCTCTGAGTTTGGTTGGCTTCACCTTTGTAATACCACCCGACTATAGATTCACAGAAGTATGGGTGGCCATGACTGTGTTGTACAGCCTCAGGGCGATCAAAGCAGAGACTTCCAGACCCACAAGTGTCAGCTGCTATACTTTGAGTTTAAGCTGCTTACCTGCAGCAGTGGTGGGTTCAAAGCCTCCTCAGACTGATGGGACTGAAAAGGGACAGGTTTTGTGTGCCCTCAGGTTCAGCAGAAGTATGAAGTTCTGTTCTGGTCTTTTAAATCAAAAGTAGCCAAGCTGTGATTTGTGAGCTGTGTGCGGCTCTCTGGTACTTTGGATGTGGCTCCTGTGCCAGGGCTTTGTCTTGGTGAGGCAATGGTGAGCTGAGGCTATCACTGGTAAGCATGGTCTGGGCGGGAGTTAGAGCTTAAAGGGCTGGCATTAGATCCAGTCTTGCTTTCAGCGCAGCCTCCTTCAAGAATGGATCTATGGGATTTCAAGCACCATGTCCTAGCAGTGACCAGACCCAGTCTTCCCTATTCCTGGTCTATGATTCCTCAGTAAAGAGATATCTGCCTGGGTGAGAGTGACTGTGTTATTATGCCTTTGCTTAAGAAAGTAGCTCTTGGATATGCGAAAAGGTCTGACTGTACTGAACAGGACCTTATGTATTCAATGACTGGCTCAGTCGGATGGACTTTGAGCTGTTTGTCTGCTCAATGCCTCTGCTTTCCAGCACTAAATCCTGTAGTATTCGACCTGAAAGGTCCTGCTAATATGAGTAGATCAAGCACAGGACTACAAAGAGCAAGGGAGGTCATTATTTTCACAGGAACTGAAAGTCGGACCCTAAATCTTGGGAAGAGAGCGGTGCCTAGAAACCAGCTGTCTAATATATCTGCAGTGCTAAACTGGTAGCAGGGAGGGGAGCATAAAAATGTGTTTTGCAGTATAATATTGCTTTGTGCCTCCAAAAAGGCTTCTAATTTTATGTTTTAAAGGCAAACATTACAGCTAATTGAAGAGCAGAGAGGAAAAATGGATCTCCTTTTCTAAGCGCCAATAAGACTGGGTTCTGGGCCAGTGGTTCTGTGAGAGGTCTCCATTTACTACCTGTCCTAAACCTCAGGTATTTTAGAAGGAAAATGCCTGCCATATATTAGAGAGAAAAGTCATTAAATGGATGTCAAGGAAAAAAAAAAGAGGAGGACAGAGAAAACCCATATGACTGAATTTATGGCTTGCTTAAGAAACACAAGGTAGCACTGAGAAAACATGAATGAGAACAAGGGGGCATCCACGCAATGGAAAAAGCATTTACCACTTGCAGCCTTCCCGGTAGTGACCTCGGAAGAGGTCCACCAGGTTGGCAATGTCCCTGTCCCATCCCTGCATCACAGACCCTCCTCATGCTTTTCCACCCAGCATTCCCCCCTTAAACAGAGCAACCTTCCTCCTCCTCACTGGGAGTTGGATTAGGCCCCGTGCCCGGAATGTCACTCGGTTTTTATTGCTAAGGTGAATGCACCCATTTGCCTCTGGAGGAAAAGAGGCTGAGCTCGAGCAGTCCTGAGCCAGCAGGAAATTCAAGGCTTTGTGGGCATCGAGGCAGGAGCCAAGTTAAATGAGCAAGAGGCAAAGCAAATGCTCTCAGGGACAGTGGATCCATAGGAGAGGCTCAGCTTTGGGTAGGAGGATGCAGGAAGAGGGCAATGTGGAATTTAGCTATGACCTGGATGGAAACAGGGTGTTCAAAGTGCATGGTGATGCTCTAGGGCTCAGGATGGTGATCCAGCCGAGGGCTGTGGGTAGCTTAGGAGATCTATCTGCAGGAAGAGTTGTCCTGTTCACCCAGGTGTTATCATAGAAGTATGGGTAGAGCTAGGAGCAAGAGGGTTCCCTCTAATGCAGTAGGTGGGAAGCATGCAGAGACCATGGGTTTGGCATTGCTATGAGCTCCGGTTGAGCTCCAGGCTCTCCTTTTGTGGATGTTTAAGAGCTTACTTAAAGAAATATAAATCCCATCCTAGAGGACATCATCTTTCTTTCCTAGCCCATCTCCTTCCTGACTCTGGTTTCAGCAATGAGACACAGCAGTCCTTCCTTGGAACCCTGACTCAGGGTGATGACTCTTCCCAGTTCTGCATATGCTGTCTTACAGCAGATGCTGCATGGTGCTGTTGCTCCAGGTATCTACCTCCCTATATCCCAGTATACAAATCATCACAAGATTTAAGGGTTCTGGGGGGACAGAAACTGGAAAATACCAGTGAGGAGCAGTGTCTCCCCTTCCACTCCCAATTCACTTCCCTGTGAGTAGCAACAGTTGAATGAAACTTGGTTCATTGTTTTTCCTGGTTAGTTTTGTGCCTGGTTGGATGTCCTAGCTCAGCTCTAGCGTCAGCCAGCTCCTGTGGAGAGGGGTGGATTAATCCCTGCCTCTTCTCACCTCCATCTCCCTAGTTGCTGACTCCTGTATTCCTTGCACCAGACCTTGCAGGCACTGGCTGTGGGGTGGACAGGTTCAGCTGGCTGAGCTGATAACTGATTAACCCCATCCAAAGCATGGCAAAGGAACTGGATTTTGTGTCAGATCAGGTACTGACCTGACCACCTTATGGTCAGATCCTCTTTGCCTTGGAGTGGCTTTGGGATAATCAAGCCACAGGAGGCTGCTGCAAATACTTACTTTAACCACGTTCCTAAAGGACTGTGGAGGGGAAAATGGGAAACAGGCTTGGTGAGAATCCTGCTCTGAACTTGAAGGCGTTCAAAGAGCTTGGGAGAAAACATCCTTTTTCTCCTCTGCTACTAGCATGCCCCATGGCCTCAGGCACCACCTAATCCTTCTGTGCATGCCTTGTCCCATCCTTCTGCCTTGTGAATCCAGAGCGGTAGGACCGGCCTCTCCCCGTGTGCTTGTAGGATGCTTCACACGGTGGTGTCTGTCACACCATGGCCTCTGGACTCTATCACAGCCCTACTACTATTAATAATCCAGAGGATTAGAAAGATAAGCCAGTTACAGGAGGACTCGGGCTTGTCAGTGCTGTCCACTAACTTGTGGTATCTCATAGGTGGGGGAACTGCTCGGGTCTGTTTATTTACAGTCTATAACTTTGCAAATGGTATAAGAGAGGCTCAGGTTTTATTTCTTTGCAAACCCCTCAGCGTAGGAGACATCTGTGCTGACAGAATTATCTGCTTCTTTTTCCCCCCTTTCCTACAATGGTGCCTTTAACAAGAGCTGAGCTTTATTTGGTAGCTCAGATGGATTCCTCCCCCTCAGCTTGGGGAAGATGCTTGACAAGGAGTATAGAAGTAATATATGGGCAGACTGAATACATGTATCTCAGCTATGAAGCACACTGTGCCATATATTTTATCCCACATTATTAGTGCAATTATTTTATATACATAGGTGAAGCACAACATCTTTGCCCCTTTTCCACATCCTTATTTCAGCTAAAGGGAGCAGCTTCTCTGCAGTTCAGGTGTGGGACTCATAAGCCCAGGCTGCCAGGTCACCTCTTGTAAGTGGGGGGCTCCAGGTTTCCCTGGCTCCATGTGGGAATGCCGGTGGCTTTGCCACGTAGGCGGGCTGAAGGATTCCCTGGGGTCACAGCAAGGTGAAAGTTGTTTATTCCATGGTGGAGGATCTAATCGAAGCCGAGGTGAAGGGACAACCCCGTGCTGACTGATCTCCCTCTAGGGGCACTTTTCCTTTTTTGATGGAATACTAAGTGGATTTTTGTCTCCTGGCTGATAGGAGAGGCTTTTTCCCATAGGAAGAGTCATGGTGTTCCTTTGGCAGAGGAGGAAAATGAGGCGTAGGAAAGCAAAGGATGGGGATGGGGGGTTTTGAGAGCCAACCTTTTTGCTCTGCCCCTTTGGCTGAGCAGCCCATGTCCTGTGCACCACCTTCACATGCAAAGCCAAGTGGTAGCACTAGCCAATGCTCATACAGGCACAGATCAGTTCCTGGTCCTTCCTATTGCACATGTAGAGTGTCCTAGGGATGAGGGTGGAATGAAGGCAAGAAGAGAGTTGCTATCCTCGAGAATCCAAGGATTTATGGGCTGATCCAGTTGCAGGAGGACCTGACTTAGCCCCACCCAGCAGCCAAATTGTAACTTAGCCACACATCTCTGCTTCTTTTCTCTTTCCTGCTCTTGTATTTTAGCACAAGGGGGATTTAGGAGAGAGGCTGTGTGTGTGGAAGAAGGGGTGAGGTGGATGTAGTGAGTTTTATACATGTGACAGGTATTACCTGGGGAGCAGCACAGCCAGAGTGGGTCTGAGGCTTTTCAGTGCTGCAGGGCAAACTAAGCTTGAGAGGCTGGTATCGGGCTGCTTGTGCCATGGGCAGTAGGAAGAGGAGCTGGGAAGGAATCCACCAGGTCTTGGCTCGCTGCTGCTGCTGGAGGATTTGGGCTTTTCTGCTTGGGGAGCTTTTCAGCATGACATGGCAGCTCTTTGTCCTCCACAGCAGCAGCCAGCCTGGCTCCTTGGGATGCTGGCATAGATGACAGCTCTTTGGTTGCATGGCAATCTGCTGCCAAGGCACCTGCTAAACCGTGTATGCCTAGAGCCAAGCCTGTGCTAGACATGGTGGTTCTCCCAACTACTGCAGTTGTGCTGCGTAAGGTGTTACCCCACAGCTTGACTTGTGGTTCCTTTCTGACAAGTAGAAAGACTATTGTCAGCATGGGCAATGGTGGCTCAGCCTTCCCATGGCATGACTCCTCTCTCCATAGTGATCTCTGCAATAGGAGATCTTAAAAGTGTATTTGGAATGGGCAAATGAGTAATGAGACTGAAGTAACTTGGTAGCCAAACATTGTTAAAGAGAGATTTTCTGGTGTCCAGTGAACTCATTGCTCTGTGTGTAGCTTTTCTAATGATGATTTGTGGGTTCTCTGATGTCCAGTAGTGTGGCTAAAGTCACACATCTGTCTCTGTGAGGGCATTGACTCTTTCCTCTTCCATGTTGCATAGGAACTTGGTTTCTATGTGATTAACAGAAGGCTGCTAAACATAGTGGAAATTGGACGAAACACTCAATAACTGTGAGCAGAGACAAGAGAGATAAACAGAGGCAGGTAGAGCTCATGCAGAGCTCATCTCCTTTCCTTATGGAGGTAGTCCAAGCACTGAGGGATCACACCAAGCTGGAGTCTTTGGGAATAACCCTAGGTCCTATGACCTGTAGCACTGGCTGCTGTCACACCAAGCACATCCCTAAAAGAGAGGGCTTTTCACCCACAATATAGATCAGAGAAGACTTCATCTAGTTCCTTATTCTGTGAGTTTGCTCCAGGGTGGAGCTCAACACCACAGCTTTGGAAGAGCCACCAGTACCTGCTCTGCTGGCACAGGATGGGGAAGCACTGCCCAAAACACATCTGCTCCCCACTGTGCCTGCTGGCTCGAGCTGATGGTGGGGTCTCCAGAGGGTAAGAGTGAGGCTCTGGACCCATATTTTAGAGATCTTATGGGCACTTTTTGTTGGCATTTCCTTAGACTTGACTTTTCTTCACCCCATGGACCTTCCTTTCTCCCCAGTGTCTTCTCCCCGCTTTGATAGCACTGGTACAAGTTCATAGAGACTCAATGACACCCCATCTTACCCTTCCTGTAGCATGCAGGGACAGCGGCTGGGAAGGTGGAATTCCCCCCATTGGGAGCCATGTGTAGGACTTTAGTGACAAGAACAGTGTTTACCTGAGGCGGGGGAGGCACTGAGGCTTTTGCACTGGGATTTGGGAATGTTCCCCCCACCCTGTTCCTCCTGAGTGGTTGGTCAGAGCTGTTTATCAAAGGCTAGAAAGGAAACCTGTGTGTATAATACCCCAGACCAGAAAGCCAGAAAACATCTCAGTGAAACCACAGGGTCAGCCTGGCAGATTTGCAGCACTCATTCACTGCTGGCTTAAACAAACAGAGGCAGGTTTGCACTCCTACCTCCTCCTCTGCCATCCCACAACGTGCTCCACAAGGCAGCCAGGGTGGGAGCCACCTTTGCTATGTGATCACCAGGGCTCTGCACTTGGCTATGCACAGTGAGGCTGTGCTCCTGGATGGTCCTTCAGTGGGGTATTGTAAGGCAGCAGTGATTTCTGGTGTCCATCCTTTCCTTCCCCTCCCTCTGAAGGAAAAGGGGACTGAAGATGTAAGCTCCTCATCAAGCTGCTGAGTTAATTGTCCCCATCCACACTCTCAGCCCGAGGTCGAGGCAGGAGAACGCTGCTTAACTCTGACCCCATTTCCTTTCTGGTGACGTTAATTCTCTTGACCTTGTGTTTGCTGCTCCAGCGTTCCCTTCCAGCTGACAGGCGGGTGTGAAGGAGGCAGGAGGCTCGGGAAAGGCAGGGCACATGATCCTGCTCTCCTGCTGCTTACTGAGCATGCAGGGAAATCAGTGCTGGGTTCCAGAGCAGAAGCAGCAGGTTGTTGAGCTGTGCAGAGGGATCTGCTGTTCAGATTTGAATTTCAAAGTGGGAATTCTGATCCCACATTCCCTTTTGCTGTGCTGAAGAGATGCGTGGGGATACTGGGTCTCCTGGGAATTCACCTTTTAGCCTCACCTGGAGCAGACTCACCTCTGGGTCTAACATGGGCAGAGGGAATTTAGTGCTATAGGGTAGTCGTGAGAGCTTAATGTTTAACTTGAGCTTATACTGATACTTCTGAAAGCTTCTCAGTTGGGAGTTTGTCTCTTTAGGGTCATAAAACATGGCTCCTCTTGTTTCCTTGGACATCATTTCCCTATCTAGTGTTCCTCACTTGTATGATACAAAAATGAGTGTGTGAAGGATGAGGAGAAGCTCAGATATTTAAATACATGGCGTGTGGGGATGAGTAGACCATGTCAGTGGCCAACCTTGAGCTGCTCATCAGGCTGTGGCGTGTAGGATCTGTCCTGGTCAAAACTTCTGCCGTTGGGAAGTGATGCTGTGGCTTTGCCAGTTATGCCAAACAGTGACTGTTTTCTCTTGGAAAACTAGCAAGTCCTGTGGACACAGCTCCGTTGGTATGGATGGATGTGTTGCATCTCACAGGGTGACAACAGATCAATCCTGATGGAGCTGGAGCAGAGAGCAGCATTGTCATTGTTTCCAATGGGAGGAGTTGACAACCCACAGTACCTAGGGAAGCTCCCCTGGGTAGGAGAGGGTACGTGGGTCAGCTCCAAGCTCTGGGAGAAGGTGACTTTGGTGTCCATGCTTATGATGCTTCTCTACCTCCAAGTTACCTTGCAAGAAGGTCTATGCTCAGATTGTGTTAGCAGCCCACTGTAATCTCCTAGAAACCCAAACAAAAGCGAGTCTTTGCTTGACTTTCCAGCAAAGAGGAGCATCTTTGTTCTCCTTTCGTCTTTCATTTCTGTTTCATGTCCTTTGAAATACAGCCCTTTCCTCCCTGGAAGGTGCTGTCACCAATCTCCCTTTCCCAATCCTCAGTCTCAAGAACCTGATAAACCTCAGTTGATTTTCCCAAACGGCTTGAACTGGTGTCAGGGCCATCTGCTCTCCAGGTCATTATAAGAATTTGCACCGTAAAGCTTTGCCATGTGTTCCCTGCAGATTACATACACCTTTGGCTGTGCTCTTGTTGTTAGCTGCTCATTATTGGTTGGGTTGAAAAGCTTTCCTTATAAATGCCCTATGTCCTAACCACACGTGTTGTATCAGTGGGTTTTATAATGACCCATTTGGAATTATTTAGCTAGGGAACCTTGCAGTTTTTCCTTTCAATGTGTCCTTATAAGATGCCCAACTTACAGTTAGTCTATGAATGTACCCACACTATTAGATCCACTTGTTTATAATAGCAACCAAATGTCTTCAAATATTCAAGCCTCCTTTTATTTTTTACAGCACTGGCAATAAGCCTTTACATGTTAACTCTTGGCCTCTCTGGGTAACCTCTTATTTAAAAGCAACTTAATTGACTTTACCAGGCCTGGGCTATTTTTCATTTCTTCCTAGAGGACTCATTACTGGAGATGGATGTTTATAAACTGGATCTGGATCCTTCTCTCTCTCACACACACAAACCCCAACACGATTTTACCCCTTCCTGCCTGTTTACATTAGCAGGCCATAAGCATATTCATGGCTTCTCATAGCTTGGCTAAGATTATTGTAGTAGTGATCCAGTGTAAAAGAGAGAAAAGCAAACAAACAGCAAGTGCTGAAAGGGAAAGGGAAAATGCTGAAATACTCAGGATTTGAGGGATTTGTATCGCCATGAAATGGTCTGGGTTAGAGGAGAGGTTTGGGTCTTCGAAACAAGTAGGGTTTATAACAGTATGATGATTTTCCCTTTGTTGTGTGTGTCTGTAAAGCAGGTGCAATGCAATGGGAAACGGGGTCCAGTGTTCCATTTTTCCTTTGCCTTTTGGAAGTTGGGGGCTCATTAGTATTTAGGAAAAAGAAGAGAACAATTGGCAGCAGATTTTAATGAAGCTACAGTCCTTGGCATAGCAGATCCCATAAAGCTGAGTGTCCAATGACCTGTAAAAGCTTAGGGCATGAATACTTTGCCCATATAAATCTGGTTCTGTCAGCAGGACACACACTTAAACCCACAGCCTTTGAGTATCTAACGCATCAGATCCTCAGCCCATCCTATGTTGCTAGAGGTTTCCTTTGGATCCATTCTGATTTCCAGCAGTGGAACATCTGGTACTTTGTGGCCATGTCCCTGGTCCAGTTGAAATCCACAGACTCTGCTCTGATAGAGGGGCTCTAAATACCTGGTACCTTTGTTTGGTGTCTAAGCTTTTCTGCTAGCATGTGTGTAACTGCTCGAAAGCCTGTGTTGCTTCTTGCTTTGCATCTATCTGGCATCCTGAAACAACCATCAGAAATGAGAGAAGTAACACTGTTAGCCCATATTGTTCATCCTCTTTTTGTGCCCCTGTTTTCACTGTGTACCTGATCAATTCACTTGCTCATGAGCTTCTGAATCAGCAGGGAGGTACAATAACTTCCACTCTTCTCAGGCCAGCAGCTTGTGGGGAGGATTTTCCTGCTTATTCATCTGAAATATGCCCATGCTTATTGTATCTTTTCATCTTTCCTGGGCAGGTTACTGCCAGGCTGCTGTTTACTCTGCAGGATGGAGCAGTGGGATGTGTGCTTGGGTCCCACCAGCACCCTGTCACTGCTGTGGAGGGTGAGCCAAGGAGTGGGCAACTGTCCTGATCTCAGATATTCCATGAGGAAGAGCAAGTGCTGCTTCTCTGCATGCATCACTTTTACACTCATCCTCACAGACCCCTCATGGCTAGGGACTGTTATTTTCAGATGCTCCACAAGATGCCCATGACAGAGGGAAAGACGGGCAGACAAGGTCTAAGATTAGCATCCTCTATCCTACCTACTGTGGTCTGGCATCACTATCACAAGTCAAACTACAAGTGATCCAGCTGTAACAGATCCATTTGATGAGACTTGGCAGAAGCACAGGGGAAGCCCAAAAGATGGGGATGCTTCTCTGTACCAGCTGTGTGTGGCAGCTGATGATTCCTGCCCTCAAAACTGAGGGTCCTTTCTGCCCTTTTCAGCATGAGCATTTCTTTATGATGTTCTTAAACTCCCTCTGGGTTTTTTGGGCCATTGGCCAGCAATAGGGTACGTGTCCCTTATAGCCCAGCTCTGTGTGTGAGCAGAGCTCCTGCTGCAGGACCTGCCCTCCCAGCACTCCTTACTGCAAACTTGAGGCTAACCTTCTGCCCCACGCTCTCAATGGGCCTAATAACTTATTTTTACTGGATTTTGGATAAAACCACAGTTGAAGACGCTGGATTTTGAATAATCCTCCAGCCACCTTTCCCTGAATTTAATCCTCACAAATAATCTTGTGCTTTCTCTCTCTATATATATCCTTTCTTCCTGCTTTTCTCTATCCTCTTTCCCTCCCTCCTATTTAATCCTCCTTTGCCTTTGAAGAGCTCCCTTCACTGGGTAGCATCTGCCAATTTTATTAATGGGCTGTGTAATCCATTTATAGGGTCATTAATGAAAATATTAAATAAGGCCAGACCTAACAAAAGATCCTTGGAGTACTCTGCAAGATACCTCCCACAAGTGTAATACTTGGCTTACTGCCTTTCTGGCAGGTTTGAATCCACAAAGCAACCTTCATATTATTATTATTATTATTGTTATTATTATTGGCACTAGGTGATAACTGGAAATCCAAGCCAAACCCTGGGTTCTGTGGTGATAGGCATGGTGCACATATGCTCTGGTTATTTATTAGAAAACAGCAGAGTGTGATGGGGGTTCTGGTAGAATGTTCTCCACAGCCAGCACACTCCTCAAGTACTTCTCAATATAGGCTTCAGAGTCAGCTGAAGCTGCATCTTC
>JANHGB010001662.1:0-81481 GCA_026283785.1 Coracopsis vasa | reverse complement strand
GCGCTCCGGCCACGGCGGCCGGGGCGGGAGCAGCAGGGACAGCTGGCGAGCCCGAGCGGCCCGGCCGCCAGCATGGTAATGAGCGGCGGGGAGCACAAAGCCAGCGCCCAGGGACCGGCCGGCACCGGGACCACCGCGCTTTGTGCCTGTGCAGAGCAGCAGCGCCCGCGCACGGAGCCCCGGTTCCCGGTCTGCTTCCCTGCTCCGCGCGTCCGCGACGGACACCGAGCAAAAAGAACAGGCCGGGAAGGACGGGGCCTGGAGCACCCTGCTCCAGTGGAAGGTGTCCCTGCCCGTGGCAGGGGTTGGAGCTGGAGGAGCTTTAAGGTCCCTTTAACCCAAACCGCTCTGGGATTCCGTGAGTGCAGGAAATCCAAACTGCAAGCGAGCATTCAGAAGCACATCTCCAAAAGATACAGCAGGTTTTAGCTACACAAATCCCTTCCAAGCCATTAGGGGTGGAACAGAAAACCAGCAAAACTTAACTTTGAAAAGACAAAGCACACAAACCCCTTTAACTTGCCTGGTGTGAGTGAAAACAGACAAAACTAAACACCAAAATCCAACTCAAACCACCAAAATACCCCTTAAGATTGAATGAAGTACTTGGTAGCAACCGCCTGTATCAGTTTTGCTTCTGTCAGGCTCTAAGGAGCCCCTCATTAAACACAAGTTCGAGGTTCTTTGTCCAATACAACAGAAAACATAAACCATCCCTCTATAGCCATTCGGAGCTCTGTGTATCTTACCAGGAGAGAGCTGGAGCTTGAGTTCATGCCTTACTACAAAAAGTTATGTTCCCTGGTTAGCTGTAAACAACCCCGTACACCATGCTGTGTACTGGGTATTCACTCTGATCACCCTCAGCTTGACCACAGTGTAGGTACCATGAGCAATGCCCCCACAGCAGCTGAGGGCCCAAGCTGATGCAAAAATGGCCAGTGTTAGGGTGCTGTAAGCACCCTGTTGGGTACCCCATGAACACCCCCCAGCAATGGGCCTCAGGATCCACACATTTCCCTTTGCACCGTGGCTGTGGTGCTGGTCAGCCTGGCAGAGAAACCCCCTGCGTTTTGCCTGTGAATGTATGAACGACTGCACTGTGCTGTGCAGATATAAGCTGGAGGAACGTTTCTCCCAGCAGCCTTCAGAGCAGCCGTGGTGCAGGAGCACTTCCACACCATTCCCGCTGGATTCAGAGCTAGGACACAGCTTAAAGCAGCACTTAAATTAACCCCCCCGTCTCCAGCAAAAGTATTCATGAACAAATGAAATATCACTGATGAAGAAATGGAATAAAGAAACCAAGTGTCTCAATCAGAGCCGCTGCTTATACTTTATGTGCTTTGTGCCTTTTTCAGCAAGATGGTGACTTTCCAGACTTTGGGAAGGGCAGAAGAGGCATGGCTGTGTATGCAGGAGCCTTGTTTCAATTAGCGCACATATACATCATCTAACAAATCCAAAGTGGAGTTTCTTGGGATTTGTTTGTTTCCCTATTTATGACACACCACACAGTGAATTCACTTTTCATTTAAACCCCGTTACATTCACAATGTCACTTAACCAATGGAAGTGCCCATTACACTACTTAGCAAATAAAAGCCCGTACAGCTGCTGGGGTGCATTTACCCTCACTGTGGAGCACAGTCGCTGCAGAGATCACCATCAGGAGGGGCGACAGGTTCAAACTGCTACAGAACTAGCCTGGGACTTCCTCAGCAGCCCTCAGTGATCTCTACAGCCTCCAGCCACGGAGAAGAACAATGACTCCTGCCCCTTGTTAGAGCAGAAAGATGAACTGGAGTGTGAACACGCAAACCTGGCGCTGCCTCCTGAGCCTGCAGTGAAGTGGTGATGCTGCCTGGGCGTTCACAGCAACATGCACACAACATGTACACATATGAACAGATGCACACATGAAACTACAGAAACTCAAAGCCACCCTGTCCCAGCATCACGCAGCAGCGTGTGACATGCAAGCTGCGGAAGCCTGACATACTCTTGGTACATTCACAAGAGGGATGAACTGGATTTCTCTGCCAGTCCATGAAGAGCACTATGAATAACAGCTGAAGAGCCGCCTCCACAGCGCTGTGTAATGCCACCTAAAAGCTTCTCCTCGCATGACTTGGTGCAGGCTGGAGCAGATTAGAGGCATCGATTGCTGCCCGCAGAAGGTGCTCGCTGTGAGGAGGGAAGCTCATGGCCATCGACCGTGCCAGCGGGATACTGCACCGTGAGGGGCACTGCTGCTGCCTGTGTCAGCCTGCAGAGCCCCACACGCTGCTGCCAGACCCAGACCCTCCGTGAGGGCTGGTTACAGCCGCCGCCGGAGAGGAACCCGCTGCTCCCCGCAGACAGACACACAGACACCCCCCGCCAGAGCCCAGCGCTCCGCAGAGAACTGTCAGATGCCGTGTCACATGGATTGTCACAGCTCCTGTGACACGTGCTTTAGGATTTCATAGTGATTTCTGACAGCATTACAGAGCCCGGCGGCACAACTTCTTTGGATTGGGAACAAATTGGGAAGCCTTCTCTGAAGAGAGGACCAGGCTTTCTGCTCCATTTTCATGGCACACTCACACACGCCTTTATGAGCAGAGCCCCAGAAGCAAGCTCAGGAGCACACATTTGGAAAGGTTCACAAAATGTCTTTTCAGGCACCTGACATGACATGCACCTACAGAACATGTGATGGCCACTCAGGTCACACAGCAACGTCCGTCACAGCATGGACCTTTCTTCTTTAGCCCCTGGTAAAGCAGGCGAGCAGATCAGCCGCTCTGCATTCAGTGAATCAGAAACCGGCTTAAAGGGAATGAATTACAAAAATAAAATACCAAAGTTTATGTTCTTTGCTTAATCTCCTTGACCGCAGGCATGAGAACCTGAGAGATGTGTCAATACCTGCATGCCGTGTAATGAAGTACATTTACACATGCCTTTTTCTGCTATGGTGGCTCAATTTTCTCCAATGAACCCTGTGCCTGGTGTTGTTGAGCAGCCAGACCATATTCCTTACAGCAGGTAGGACTTCCAGAGTTATTCAGGTACCAGTTCACTCCTCCAAAGGAAGAGCTGTGATTTCTTCTGGCCCACAAGCAGGATTGCAAGTTGTAAGCAGGAAAATGGTGACATCCAGTGCTCACACACTAGTCCAACTCTGCGCACCCTCAGTGGGTCCTTTTTGTTTGTTCCAGTGCATGGACACTGTCAGTGTCTAGTGCACGGGGCATTACCTTGCAGCAAGTACTGTGAACACCCCCAGTCAATTCAAAAGCAACTTAACTCTTTCACCTCCAGGTTTTCTCTTTGAATGAGCAACAAGTACACAAATAACTCTGGGAACACCACAACCTGCCACGGTGGCAACTGCATTCTTCTGCCAGACTATGAGTATTTAGGTCAGCCCTTCTATAATTCTGTTTAAGTTAATGATAAAGGCAGAAGCAGCACAGCTTATACGAGAGAGGTGTTGGGGTAGCACCTCCGGAACACTTGCAGGGACACCTGAAATGGGCGGTTCTGAGGGCCAAGCCAGCAGCTGACAGCCAGGAGCCAGCATGGGCTCACTCAGCAGCTACCACCTTCCCCTGCAGACAAAGGTGCTGCACTCGAATCCAGGAACTGCAGAAGAGCATCACAAATACACAGGAATCAGCAGGCAGAATAAGAACAACCTCCTTTTTAGCATAGGAACAAACCAACTTATCCTGAGATTGCTTAAAAAGGTAATTTCACAATAAGCATGTTAGTTCTCAGTAAGCCTCAACAGGAGCTAACTCCCTATTTACTCATGCACAGGGAGACCCGTGTAGCTTGAACTGCTAAGAAAATAATCCAGAGACCATGAGAATTCAACAAAGGCCCCGGGGAAGCAACCAGTGCTCGCAGGGACATCTCCCACCTAACGCCTATAGTATGCACCTCCCACCCTCTGCCAGGCTGCTCACAAAAACTGGGGGAACATCTCAGATGTGTCAGAGAACGTCTCTGCTTCTCCACGTTCACTGAGTGAGGCCAGGGAGCACCAAGTCCAGCAGCTGTTTGTAATGGTGGAGGGGAAAACAAGGGGTAAGATCCCGCAAATAACAAAACCAATCTTTCAGTTAAAGATAGGCTTTTCCCAGTGGGAGAGTGGGAACACCGACACGGACACCTGCAGTACGTGGGGCCGCTTCCCCAGCCTCACAGACCAGGACAGCCATTCACCCAAGGTCCTGCTTCACTCCTATGGGCAGCTCCCAAGCTCTGCTCTTTCCTCTCCAGTCACAAAGCAGGGAAAAGGCTCAGAAAGCACGGCTCCTCCTCGCACTTAGAGGGTTTTCAAACCAAACCTGGCCTGCACAGTCCTCCAGCAACGCAGCCTGCACAACGCCTGCCCTGCCTGCGAAGAGCATTTTGCACTACCAGGGGTTCAAGAAAACAAAAAAAGGCTGATAAAAGATGTAGGAATCAGGGATGCTCACTTTGCTGTTACTGCGAAACAGGTAAGATGGGAAAGCAGCAGCATCCTGGCTATGGAATGTCATGAGTAAACCTGAGACCAACATACACATCTCTGAACAAGAACAATGGAATCCAAGGAGCAAGGAAACCACTCCATTTGAAAGACAGTCTGGATTCCGGATAGTCAAACTTGCAATTCCCTGTGCACTCCAAGGGGAGCTTTTTGCTCAGACATCGCTATCCCCAGAGCCCAAAGTCTTTTTGGAGACAGACATTAAATCCTGGCCCAAGCGAAGCGCCTGGTAACTGCAGACTCAGCTACGTTCCTGTGTCTGGAGCACCTGAGCTTAGGAACTGTCGGCTGGAACAGCAGCTGTGCATCAGACCCAGAATAAAGGCCTGACTACAGACCCCATTCTCTCCTCCAGTATTTGTCTTTGAAGCCAAGACCAGCCCCCAGAGAGGTGCAGCTCAGAGCAACTGGGGCTCCATAATGCACCAGTGTTCAAGCCCCCTTTCCAGCACACAACTGGTTTGGTATCAGCTGGAAGGGAGCACAAAGGGGCAGTTCTGTGTCAGCACTGCCCCCATGCTCTGGAATACTCACTGTTACCGGAACCAGAACAGGCCCCTGCTTCGGGTGTGCTGCTAACCCCAGCTACAACTCGCACCAGACTACCAGTGTGCTGGGTTTCATCCTGCTCTGGGAATCGTGGTGCTCTTAAATACTGACCATCAGCCACCGCTGCCTTAATCGGCCTTGATTCAGAGCAACTTCATTTCTGATTCAGTAATTATTTCTCTGTGAGATCTGTTGTTCCTTCCTTTCTCCAGCACATAGGAAGGTGGCTTAAATGATCCCCCCAAAACTGGCATAAACATATGCATTTCTATACCATAATTTTAGGAATTCTAAAGATTATTATTTAGGAAGTATAAATGTTATTCTTCCTTGGTTTTATATAATTTAAGCCACCTCGTTGTTCAAGATTTCTGTAAATACACAGCCACGGTTAAAACAAACCTCCTGCCTGAGGAGCTGGGCTGCTGGGGCTGCTGGGGGTGCTGGGGCACATGACCCCACACTCAACAGCTCCTGAAGGACGGGGAGAGCCCCCATCAGAGGGTCTCAATCCTCAGTGCTGCAGGGATGAAACACCCCTGAACACCATCGGTTTGAACGCACTCGTGTCTGATCACCACGGCCACGCAAACCCCGCAGAGCAACAGCCAGGGCCGGGCTCCAGCCATGCAAGGGACAACTGAGCTCTGTGATACCTACCCCGGGCTTTGCCATGTGTGTGTACAAAGAGATGGTGGCTTTAAACTCAAGTTTAGGTCTGGTTAATTCCTTTGTGAGGAGTGTTCCTCTCGCCCTAATGGGTTCCTTAAACAGCAGCAGTTCCATGAACACAAGGACACCCGCTGAGGTCTGCCAGAGTTACCTGCCTCACTTCCAAACAGATCTCCAACTGAGAAACGTATCTGGGCACGACAGAGGAATTTGTGTCATGATGACCAAGCGATGACGGCGCAGTGCGAGGTGCTCCGAGGCTCTGCGGGCCTGGTCCCCATGGAAACCGGGCTCAGATTTTGTCCTCCCCTGGCTGAAGCACGGGCACTCGGGGGCCTTTTGTGCCTGATGAGATTTCTTCCACCACCTTCCAGCAACAGACCCCACCGCTTCCTCCTGACTCCCTCCTAATTGAGATGCAAATGACTCTCCGTGGCTGATTACACTTCCCTTACAGCCCCTGACAAGTGCAGCTGGAGCCGGAGTTACAGACTTCAACAAGTGACTTCAGCTGTCACTGCTGGCGAGGGGCTGCCCGGCTGCGGCACGCGACCCTGCGGGCACCGCTCCCCACTGGCACCGTGTCCCACAGACACTGCATCCCATGGACACTGCATCCCACATGCACGGCTTCTCATCGGCACAGCGTCCCATGGACACTACATCCCATGGGTACTGCTCCCCATGGGCACTGCATCCTATGGGCACCGCTCCCCATCAGCACAGCATCCCATGGACACTGCATCGCATGGGCACCACTCCCCATGGGCACTGCATCCCATGGACACTGCATCCTATGGGCACTGCTCCCCATGGGCACTGCATCCCACGGGCACCACTCATCGGCACAGCATCCCATAGACACTACATCCCATGGGTACTGCTCCCCATAGGCACTGCATCCCATGGACAATGCATCCTATGGGTACTGCTCCCCATCAGCACAGCGTCCCATGGACACTGGATCCCATGGGCACCACTCCCCATCGGCACAGCATCCCATGGGCACCGCATCCCATGGGCACCGCTCCCCACGGGTGCTGCACCCCATGGGCACTGCATCCCTTGGGCACCACTCACTATGGGCACTGCATCCCATAGGCCCTGCTCCCCACCATCACTGCATCCCATGGGCACCATTACCTACAGGCACTTTACTCCATGGGCACTGCTACCCATCAGCATTGCATACCATAGGCACCGCTTCCCATCGGCACTGCACTCCATGGGCACTTCACACAGGCGCTGCATCCCATGGTCACTGCTCCCCATCGGCACTGCACCCCATGGGCACCGCTCTTTATGGGCACTGCTACCCATGGGCACCGCTCCCCATGGGCACAGCCCGACTCCTTCCTAAGCGCCCCCACAGCCTGGGGTTAGGGTGGGGGCTCTGCTCCGGGGGGAGTCAGGTCCCCACAGATGCTCTGCATCGGCCACTGCTCCAGCAACAGGAGCCCATTGCCATGGAACCACTGATGCCAGATGGAGTGTCCAGTCCATTTCTGACCACGCTGGAATCCAGAACATCTTCAGTTACTAACCCTTATTCTATGGGTGCTGACTTAACACGGCCCATGTGAGGAACACCAGTGGCAGACCCCTCCTCAGCTCTGCCCTACAGAAGCTGCTCTGCACTCACCCGACCCACAGCGTTATGGCCGATGCGCTGCCAACCATCACCCCTCACTTCGCCAGGATTACTGACTTTTATTTCTCCCTCCTGTTGGAATTTTTTGTAGTATTTCACCTTTTGAGTTATTTTCATCTCCAGATAATACCATCTCTCATGAAAACAGCACGATTATTTTATCATCATGAAAGTAACATCTCTCAGTCTGACAGTTACTAAACTCCTTCACTTACTGTTTAAATCCTCCTGTTCCAGTACCAGTCAGCAGAGCCATTCCCTGTGTGTGCACCCTGCAGGAGCTACAAAACCCCATTACTGCACGGACAGGTCCACACACCACCTTACACATGTATACACCTACCCCCCAGCTCGTGGCTCACTAAGGATTTCAGTATAGCTAAAGGTGTTTTCTATAGCAGCAGCTATGGAAGCTTTCTCTCCCACTGCAGCATCATCCTGACGGAATCATCCCACCATGTTCTCTCTGCCCAGCCTCAGAGGTTTCTCAATCCACTTTCATCTATCAAACAGACAAGTGGCAGTTGATTCACTGCAGATACCGTTGATGCGAAAGCAGGCACAAGAAAGGAAGAAAAGAATCCGGGGACAGATGCTGCTCCAGCAAGCCCTCACACATATGCTGGGAAGGGGCATGTGCTATCATGTTCCTGCTGCTCATGTTCCCCTGGGGACAAGAGGGACCCAGCGAGGCCCGGCTGGGAAGCAGGAGCACGGCAGGATGCTGAAAGCCAAAAGGAAGAGCAGGAGCGGGAATCGGAGGAGTCCAGCCGGACTGAGGTGCTGGGATAGCAGCAGGGTCTCTGTAACTCACGTTAGCTTTAATGCAGAGCTATTTTATTGTTACACATTGGCTATAGGAGCGGACGGGTGAAGCTCAGCTCTGCATAGAAGCACTTTGGTAATTACCTAGAGCCCTCCCCCAAAACCACCCCAGAAAACTCAGCAAGGTTCGTATCTGCCCAGAGCCAACTGCACAGGCAACAACCACATCTTCGCTTTAGACCAGGTCACGGCCACGTTCGTAACGTACAACCTCATTTAACCACAATGCTACTTCTCATTTCTGCAGCCTCTGCAGAGCGTACTGGACAGAATTTAGCCTTTAAATAAGCAAAACAGTATTTTGTGGATATTTGTGTTTAAAAATGTCTCAAACTGATCAATGCTCTCTCAAAGGGCAAAATGTTTCATGTACAAACTCTTTCTCAATGTCACATGGTTATAGAAATACTCGGATCAAAAGCTCCCCAAAGCAAATGAAGTGCAGCGAGCGCTGGTCCCAAGATAAGAGATGATCACAAAACAAGCGATAAAATGTTTCTGGCATACTGATGGCGTCATGAGAAAATCCCAGGATAGGTGAAACCCAGCAGCAATGCTGTCAGTTGGTACGGAACACAGGAATAAGCCTGTGCTCCCAGCCCTGCAGCAGAGCAGCGCACCTTCCAGCACCTGAGAGAAGAGAGGGTCTGAAAATGCCCCAATACAGATGTGGCTGGAATGAAACTGGAATTTGGGAATGGAAACATCTGTATCTGAGGCCAAATCCCACCTGTCTTACTAACGGAACAGGTCCAAGTGAAGACTTTTGGACCACTTCTTTGAGTAAGATAAGAACAGGACCAAGCTCTGTGTATAACCCAATACACACGGTAGGAAACTTCCGTTAGTGAGAAAGAAAACTGAGTATTGCTGTTACTTACAGTTCAAAGAGTCAGTGTTAAGCCCAAGCCTGCCACCATCAGACTGAAGCTGCTGGGGAACACTCCTGTCACGTTATGATCTTATGATGACCTTTCCCAGTAAACTCCAATGGAAGGCTGTCATCCCGGCTTACCTCTCTGCAGAACAGCGTTCAAGTACGCGCCCTGCTGAGGGAGCCCTGCCCCGGAGCAAAGGATACAAGCTCTGGTAGAGCGGGATGAGGGACTTGACGGCCCTGCTGGCGTTGATGCACGTGGCACAGATGAGGCTCGGCAGCAGCTTCGCGGTCACGATGGCTCCGTCGAAGAGGGGACCAAAGAATGGCACCTGTGCCCCAAGCAGAAACAGCGCACGTGAGGCTGAGGTTAGCGCAAAGCACGGGAGCAACTCCCACAGTCACAAACAGGAACACGTCCCAAAACCCATGTCCCACTCTGTGACCAGTGCATTATTCTGCCATAAACTGGTACGACCGCACTGTGGAAACCACCGCCCCTGAGGGGCAGGGCTGGGACAGGCACGAGCACCTCGAGGTGCTGAACCCTGCTCCTGCAGCATCACCTCCAGAGGAACCCCCCAGGGCCCCGAGCTGGCACACAGCTCTGCACATAAAGGCTGTACGAGGTTAGAGCGATGCTTCATGAAAGCGAAAGGTGCCTGGAACTGCATACGTGTAACAGGCTCTGCCATGTCAAACCCAGCAAACACTGATGTTCAAATACATCTGAGTGTTTCCAAGCAAACTCCTTCCCCTTCCACAGCAAAACCAACCCCAACCCCCAGCCCAAGCCCCAGACAGAAGCCAGCAGCAATTATCAATATTTAAGCTATGGATTTTTTCCATCTGTACAGGGGCTTATCACGTAAATAAATACCCTCCATTATTCTTCTGCAACTGCTCGTGGGTGACTGTGACAGTCATTCAATAACTGGACAAAGGGAATAATATAAATCCCCTGCATCTAGGGAATTCCTCTAATTAGAAGTGGCAATGAATTACAGAAGAAATTTGGTTTTAATCTAACATCTGCAAATGACAGCTGTCTTTCCAGCACAGTTATTCTGCCATTCCATTACTTAGAGTTACCCACCCCCAAAAACCAGATTAGTGTAAAATGTGTCCAGAGTGGCTTTGCCTTTGTTTTTTCGATGCTGGCATTCCCACCTCGGCGGTTGGAAAGAAAGGGGCCAGGGAGGAATTCTACGCCACCAAAGGGAGATGCTCTAGAGCATCAAGTCTCTCCTCTTTAAGCAGTAACATCCCCTAATGGCATTCTTAACACATATTGTGTTCACAGGACTGACAAAAGGAGAAAACTTGCAAACCTGCATTTGCATGGAAGCACAAATAAGGAGGTCAAGCACATACTGGTATTAAATTGACACCAGCTCACCGTTACCGGACACCTAAAGCAGATGAGCACTTCCACACGGAGGGAAATGCACCATCAGGCTTTGTGACAAGCCAGGTTTGCTCCCAGGGCTTTGCTCCAGGGTTTCAAACCCAGCTGCAGCCCAGGGATGGGGTGGATTTTGTTAACACCGTGTTACACAGGTTGTACATGTACAGTGAGACAAGGTGTGTAGTGTACATTTATGCACCGTATCTGTGTGTGTATGAATACATACATGTGCCTAAGCTCACACTGAAAACCATGTCAGTGGCTCTCTGCAGTAAATTTATCAAACCCACCTCCGATCTGCCTGACATTTTAAAACCAAGTTAAATAATTGCTTTCTCTGAAAGTTTAAAAGTCAAACTCCAATAAGTCATAATTTATGCTCCCTTTAACCAGAAGAGGAGGCTAAGTCAGGCTGAACCCTAAATCCAGAGAGCTCTCCTGAGCATCCCTGCCCAGGGTGCAGAGATACGAGTGCGGTGGGTGCGCTGGAGGGTGACCTCCTGGCATTAGGACACAGGCTTTTCCAGCATGTTCTGAACACTCAGATTTATTTCAGGATCTGTCCCATGGGCACCTGTGTTGTCCGAGGTTCCCAACACTGCACAGGGAGCTCGGCCTACTCTGGCAGATGGAAAAGAGAGTATTGCAAGGGATGGAAGTGACTTTGTGTGGCAGGCACTGGCTTTCCACTGGCAGGTGAAGCCCAGTGCAGCCGCAACCAGGAGCAGGGTTTGCCAGCGGGATCCCAGCGCTGGGATGTGTGGCTGACCCTGGGGACTGCCCAGCCTGGCAGGAGCAGCACAGGCAGGTGCAGTGCAGGCAGGAGCAGCAGCGCAGGCAGGGAGCAGCAGCACAGGCAGGAGCAGGGAAGGCAGAAGCAGGAGCAGGGAAGGCAGAAGCAGCAGCACAGGCAGCAGCAGCACAGGCAGCGGCAGCAGAAGAGCAGGCAGAAGCAGGGAAGGCAGGAAGAGCAGCCAGGCACAATGAGTGCAGGCAGGAGCAGCAGGGAAAGCAGGGAGCAGCGCAGGCAGCAGCAGCACAGGCAGGAGCAGTGCAGGCAGCAGCAGCGGTGCAGGCAGAAGCAGTGCAGGTGGAGCAGCAGTGCAAGCAGGAGCAGTGCAGGCAGGGAGCAGCAGCACAAGCAGCAGCGCAGGCAGGTGCAGTGCAGGCAGAGGCAATGCAGGCAGGACCAGTGCAGGCAGGGAGCAGTGCAGACAGGGAATAGCATAGGCAGGCAGCAGCAGTGCAGGCAGGCAGTGCAGTGCAGGCAGCAGCAGAGCAGGCAGTGAGCAGCAGCAGAGCAGGCAGCAGCAGCAGCGCAGGCAGGGAGCAGCGCAGGCAGGGAGCAGTGCGGGCAGGAGCAGCAGCGCAGGCAGCGGCACAGCCGGACCATACGCCCTCCCTGACACAAAGCCGGGCATTATTCATTCCGAGCAGCCCCAGCGGCCACGCTCAGGGTCATTAAAGTCAATGGGAGTCGCGTATCGTCAGCTTCCATCTGTACAGGGGCTGGAGGGGGGACCCCGGCACAGGGACGCGCTCCCGGCTCAGCGCTCTCCGTGGGCTGGAATTAAACACCCACTGGAGGAAAAGGGTGCTCTGAGTGGTGACAAAACCACATTTGGCTCTGACAGGACTCAGTGAAAAGGAGGGTGAAGGGAAACGTCCCCTTCCTCGAGCGTCCGATGTCGGCGCGGGCTCTCCACGAGGCAAAAATTAATATTCAGCCCCTCGCAAGCACCTGCTTCATTACAACCTCCCAGAGAAAAATCACCATTTCCGCTGCCCGCAGTAAAAGTAGGCAAGGTTAAATAAACCTTTCGAGCACAAAGGCTGCCCTCTCCAGCGAGCAGCACTAGTTAAAGGAGTGGGGAATGGGGAAATTATTGTACCAAATGGCTGAGAATTAATCTCTGCTGACTAGCTGCAATCTAACGAGGCATCTGTGTCCCAGGGAACCCGCAGCATGTCCCTGGCGGTATGTGCCGCGTGTAGAGTCTGCCTGGCATTCTTTGTCCCCTTTTGCAGGCAGCTTTTCGTTTCATTGTTCAGAATATCCTCATGCATCTGTGACGCGTGGAATGCATTCACACTAACAGACTTACTATTGTCTTCCCCCAGCAGCTTTGTCGGGCAAAGACTGCATCCCGGCTCCTGATAATTATATTGCTTAATTAATCAAGACAAAAAAAATTTGCAAATCATTGCCCGGTTGCCAAGCAGGGAGATAAAAAATGAAAACAATACAAGCTGAGGCAATATAACAAAAGTAACAGCTATCTGATCAGAAATTCTTCTATAATGAAGCTATTAATGCTAAATCGGTTAATGTTAACATTGCTCCAGGTGTCTCTGCTTAGATGCAAACAAAAAGGCTAACATTATGTATATAAAAGGCCAAATGTTGCCATGGATTCTGTAACCTGATAGAGAGGACAGCCTTTTCATTTGATTAGGGAATGCAATTTAAATACCAGGGACCGAAGCCAAACAACAGACATTTCTCTCTGCAAGCCTCTCTCATTCACCCTGGGGTCAGTAGCTGGTGAACAAAAGGTCAGCCACACTTGCCCTGGAAATGTCTGGATTAATTTTATTACATTGTAATGGTTTGTACTTTAAATGTAGGGATAACACTAAATTTCCAGTTAGCTATTCTTCTTTCTGCCCGGTGGGTGTTTTTGACTAATATGGAAGATGACATGGCTTTTCTCCACTGCTCCACAGAATTACCCAGCACGTTCGTAACGCCAAGTCCTGATGTTCCTGATGGAACATGAAAAGCTAAAACTCCCCCAAAGTACATTGCAGAGCTCAAAATCAAGTGTAGGGAAAACCCCACTATTTCAATATAGAAACCATTTTGAAGTTTGAAACATGCACTGGCAAACCACTGGCTGTTAATACATGATAACTCCATAAATACATAATGTAATCTAATATATAATATCAATATATAACAACTCCATCATTCACAACTCAAAAAATACCAGCTGGTAAATACATACCTGATGTAGGCATTTATCCACAGCTGGTCATTCTCTTGAATAAATATTGTCCCTCATATAAAGGAAATGGGATTGATCACACTGATTACTTTCATAAAGCTTATTTTATATACATTTTTGCATCCATAATGTACCAGACAAGCATTAAAGTAGCTTTTTTTCCCTATATATGGACGGATGTACCTACACCCCCCTGACATTTGGCAAAGAAAAAAATTCATTCTTACCAAAACGTGTCTAAAATGTGGTTGCATTAACAACGATTTGAGCAGAAAACACCAAACCTGATGTAAGGATACCCAGTGTCTGCACCGTCCCACTGAGGCAGATCGTGAGGTTACACACGGTACCACACATACAGCAGTAACCAAGCTGTATGGGGTGAATTCATAGCAAACAAGGAACTTATATCTTGATTATTTTGCTGTTATTGCCTCATAGTGGAAATTCACAATGACTTTAAGCACTGTTCTTATTGTACAATAGCTCCTATGGGTTGAGAATGCTGGAATATTTCTTTAAGTGCCAAGTACGACTGTAACACGGACTAGCAGTCATTTCCATCACTATTCATAATTCCAGGTTTAAGATAAAAGCTTGTTGCTCAGCATACTTTTAAACTGAGATGGAAGGACTGCATTTTGTATTTGCTGGTAAAACAAACCCAAAGCACTGAGCTTTATTTAAGCAACAACTGGTCCCTTGCATAACACATAGGAGAGATGCAGTAAATCAATCAAAACATACCTCTGGTTTCTTCATTATCTCTATGAAAAACATGTGATTCTTCATGGGGTAAATAACAATTAGAACATCTCCAAAGTCTGTGGGAATAATGCCTCTGCGGTAGTTCCTGGTGTGCTCAGACCAGACGATGTGAACCTCATCATTTCCCAAGTGACGAAGCTGCAACAGCAAATTGGCTCTTTATTAATCAGAGCGATAACAACAGTTTATGAGGGGTCACGGCTTACAAATTGAATTACAATGCTCAATAGTAGAAATATTTCATTACAGAAAAAGCGAAAATATTGGTTTTGTCCAGTCACTCATGAAAAGAGGAGCTAAAGAATTTGCTCCCTTTCTGAAGGCATCGCTGGTGATAGCTAATTAAGTAATTACCAAACCAGCCATTAGTGTGAGATGCAAATGTACATCACCTACAATCACTTCACATGGAAATCTCAACTACCAGAACTAACCGTTACCCCACAGAACATCATAGTGCAGCTACAAGAAGGTGACTGTCACAGAGAGATGCAATGCCTCAACTCGGGATGTCCAGAAACCCCATCACCAAGCACTATTCCTGGTTTGTTACATTGCAGATAGCCCCTTGACGGCTTTGGGAAGGACTTTTTGTTGGAAAATAGCTGGGCACCGTGAATTAGAGGCGAGTGGCAAACACTGTGGCAGTTACCTTGTTATCCGGAGCCGAGTTACATAAAATATGGATAACGCTAAATGTGACGTAGTGAACGCATCTGAAAGGCGCGGGTCTGCTTTGTTACTGGAGGGACTGGAGGTGATCTAACAGATGGCAGCGAGTGTTTGGCAATCGTGTACAAGCCACGCACAATAGTTTCAACTGTAAGCTTGAAAGTTAAAATTTAATCCACACGCAGAATGCCAGCCCAGAGCAGAAAGAGAATTTAAGTCCCACTTAAAGCTTAACCCCCCCCTCCCCTCCAGACACACACAATTCGGTGCTAGCCCCTGAACAATGTGCACAATAGCCCTGACAAAGCAGCCAAACGGGCCCTGCTCTTCACTGCCTCTGGGCGGGGGGAGGAAAGAGGAAAGGAAAAGAAGTAGTGATTCTCCCTGGTAAATAAGGGAGCAAATCCCCACCGGCCTTGCATCAGCCCTACCCTACCACCGAGCTCCCCGATCCACCAACTGCCTTAGAAGTAAAGCCTTCCACTCCATACACCAGGGGAAACGGTACCCTTCCTGTGAGAGAAACATGGCTAAACTGTGACACGTTTTGAGAATCAGGTACAACCATGACCCTGCCCTACAGCCCATACTCTAGTGGAGTAAAATAAAGCCAAGTTTGCAGAGTGACCCAGATTCCCAGTTTAATTTAAATGAAACGGCAGACAAAGAGTGGTATTTTATCCATCGGTGTAGATAAAAGAAATTTCTAGTTCTGTCTGAAGAAAATACAAACCATTTCTCTTATAAAGTCACTAAATGCTATTCCTAAAGCTTCTTCCATGTACAACCATCTACACAAATTGCTGTTTTCAGTCATCCTCATTTCTGTGAGCCTCTTCTATTTTCTTCCTTGCTCAGTAAAACAAAGCAGCACCCACACAACACCGATGCTGACAGTACCACGGTGCAGCCTGACACACACCAACCTCAGCAGGAATTCACACGTACAACCGGACCCGGACTTCCCTTCTGTGGGCAGATGCAGCCGTGTCACCTGAAGAGCACCCAAAAGCCAGACCTGAAGTTTACTGTTAAAACCCCAGAGACCTGCGTGGCAACAACAGGTTTTAGTGTGGAGGAGCCGGGAGCGTGGCCAGGCTGTTCTGCCTCAGCTGAAGCCGGGCTGTGGTGCTCCATGGGAGCTGAGCGGGGAGGCAGCTGTATTCAGAGCAGGCAGCAGCAGCGCCCGCAGCGTACCAGGCTGTGCCCAATACTACACAGAGCTCTGGCATGGGCTTCACAACACAGAGGAAGCCCACATTCAGCAACCTCGGCTTTAGGAAGCCCAACAAATGAACACAGAAACTGAACTCTAAAGGTGATGCAATTATCCAGTTGCATGTGGCAATTCCTGAGCTAACACAGCCCTTCCCCAAAACAACCTGTGAAGGAAAGGCTCTGCACTGCCTCACTTCTGCCTGCTTCTGGAGCAACAAATACCACGTACTGCTATAAACCAGTGATCACACTTTGTCCAAACACTGCTTCAGAGACCTTTTGTACACCACAAGGAACTGTTCTGCTAATAATTGAACACTTTTCATGCTGAAGAAACCCAAAACACTTTGTAGTTATACCACATCCAAGAGAACTAAATTCAGTGGACAGAAGTCAGATCAACTGATGCTGCTGTGCTTGAGACAGGGAGCGATTTGTGGCTCAACTCTTGCCAACATTGTGTGATAATAAATTCCTGCCTTTGCTACAGTCCTCACGGCAGGCTGTAACACATTGCAAAGCTCAAACTACCTGCCCCTGTTTCCAAGTCACAGGTCTTTAATCATCACATGTATAAGGTACAATGCTACAAATATAAAACTGATATTAATAAAAATTATTTGCTCTTGAAAGAAAATGCCACTGACAAAAAGCACTATAATAATCTTACCAGTGACAACAGCCCAGCTGCTGCTCTGCTGCACTGCTCGCTCACAGCGAGCTGCGGGGCAGAGTCTGTGCCCTAAAGGACAGAAGCGAGCCTTGCCTGGGGGCCCGAAGCAGCACAGAGATGGTGTTTGGAGGCAGAGGCCCCGGCCAGGTCCTCCATGAGGGGCAGGGACAGAGGGGAACTAAAAACTATGTTAAAGAAAATCCCTCGGCAGCCAGGAAACAGGGCCTGTGTTAAAGCAAAACCCAAAGGCAGCCCAGCCGCAGGCACTCGGACTCTCCAGTTCACTGCTGACCTGGAGGGTCTGTACAGAGGGGCCAGGAAGGCAGCTCCCGAACCCGCAGTGGCTCCTCGGGAGCGAGCTGGCAGCGCTCGGGGTCTCAGCTGCATGTACAGGAACAACATGGACGTTCCCAGCTCCGGCACAGCCACGGCCCGGGCTCGCTGACCCTGCGAGCGGGTGCGCACCGCTGCTGCCGTGCGCGGCGCGGCCGCTCAGCGCTAACACGGCGGGGACAGCGCAGCCGGCTGCCGTGCCGGGAGCTCCCCGGATAGGGAAAAGGTATAATCAGCAAAGAAATCACACTTATGCTAGGAGATAGGGATAGGGTGAGGATTCACAAATCGGTCTGAGTTACATCTTGAAAGGGACATAAAACAAAACAGCTACAGGCTTTCAGCAACATAGCCATGAGACAATAAAAAGCAGAGCAGCTAAGCAATGAAGTAAAAAAATAAAAACTGTTATAATTACAACTCAATTCTAAATGAATACTTTAAATCAGTTTTCAATCCCTCTCTCCTAGTCCTCCACTCCTGTTTTATATACACTACCCAGCTTCGGAAATCTCAGCCAGCTGATGCATTACTAGTACACTGTCCATACAGTGCTCCTAGCTTCAGCCCCTCCTGTCTTCAGTGCACTTCTTCCCACAACCAAGAACAAAAGGAGGACAAATATTGCACTGACTTCTCATATGTGCCTTTGGGAACCTATCAGAAACTTCTCTGTATCTTTTTAGGCTTCAATTCCTTTTTGAACCCAGATGTTTGTCTTCTCCCAGTCTTGACAAATTCCCCCTCTTTTCTTACTGTATTTAGCACCCTTTGCAGGTGCTCAGTTCTAGCGCAACAAGGTAAGAAAGATTTTGAGACTCTGGTTTCCTCAAATCCTGCATTACAAAACCCATGGTGCCCTCATGTTTGTCCAAAGAAGTACAGAGACACTGGCAGCTCTGCCTGGAACTGACAGAATGAAGAGCAAACGACGTGATAAAGTGCTGCAAAAGGCACAGCAGAGTCCAAGTGTTTAGTTGTTCTGATGTCTCATGAAGCCATCAGATGGGCCAGGTACCAACACCAAGACCTGGATACTGGAGACTAATATAAGGCAGTGAAACCAGACAAAGCAGGAGAAAAATTCACTTTCTGGCCATGTACTGCTGGAATGCAGCAGCCTAGAAAGGATAAATTTTTAAGTGTGTCAACCCCTTTGTACATGCCAGTAACAGTTCTGTACATCTGTAATAAAACACCCATTTGCCTATGGCTGCAGGATACCCTGCTCCTGCAGATCTTACTACTGCTTTCAGCCCTGCAGTACTGCAACAGACTGTGAGTGCTTCTGGCCCTTTTCAGCACAAAGTCAGCTGCAGTTTTTTTGCTTCACAAACTGATTCAGTCAAATCACAAGTGCTGATGCTTCCCAGGTAACTGAGGATCACAACATGCAGAGATATCGAGCTGTGTAAGAATCTTGCTTAGTCACCTATAAATCAGTTTAGCATAACCACTTGCCTCTCTTGCATTCAGTGTCTTAAAGAATTTCTCTGATCTCCAGTCCCACAAGGAGCTCCCAGGTCATCAGACGGGAAGAGCCTGCATCCTGCTTGGCTCCCCTCTGCTCTCCCTTTCATTTTGCTGTTCCAGAAGAAAAATAGTGAAAAAACCTGCTGCTTTGGAATTCAGCTTATGTTGCCCTTTTCAAAGTCATCAATAAATCAGAAAAGAGCATAGAAAAGATTTGGGCCACAAGTTCTCTTTCTTATCACCCAGACTTTCCAGCTATCAAGGTCTCCTCTACTGCACAATTCCGAATAAACGCTGAAGTAGTGACCTGACCAAGCAGCCCTCAGTAGTTCCCGTGGCTCCCTTGGCTCTTTTTCCTTTGATTCATTTTAATGAACTATACAGTGTCTGAAACATAAATTGCAACCTTAATTTTTTGGCTAATCCCATGATCAAATTAAAATCTTGGCTTCAAATACACTCAGCCCTTTCAGAATATGGCTTTTATGTCTGGATCAATCATGAATTATGAACAACTCCTAACAGTTTCATGCATGTGTGATTTTTTCCCTGCTTTCCTTAAATAATGAAGTAAAACAATCGGAAGTCTAAATGAGCTAAAGTGACATCCTTTTAGAGTAAAAAAACACACTCCTAGCCCTCTCCATCTCTGAACCTCTCATAATTTTTCACTGTCTGCTAGTCTTTCATGACTTCATCAGCTAAATTCCATACATTTTTCTCTTTCACACTGAAGGTCTCCAGGAATTACATGAAGTACATTAGATATGAAAGGCTGTATTTACCCATGTGATGTATAAGGCCAAAATATCATGTTATAAGAACTGTGAATTGAATGTTTACATGGTACAGCACATATCTGAACCAGTCCCAAAAGACTCAGAAATATTAAGACCCCAGTTATTAAACCTCAGACTGTTTCTCTGAAGCTTTTGATTTTCTCATAGTACTCACAATGACTGGCCCACCGAACTTGTAGAGATCTATCTGAAATGAGGTGTAAAGAAAACCATCCTGGAAAAATCCATCCTAACCTGTGTGAAGTTATTGCCCCTCATGCAGTGAGCCCAATGTCATCTCTTCTTCCTAGCGGTGTTACCAAAGTTCTCAGTCAAGAATAAAACTCTCAATTTCTTCAGAAAAGTCCTTGCACAGCCATGTGGGAACCTCCCTATGTTGGTTGACAAACTAAGAACCCTTTTATCTCCAGCTGGTT
Source organism: Coracopsis vasa (assembly GCA_026283785.1). Classification (NCBI taxonomy): domain Eukaryota; kingdom Metazoa; phylum Chordata; class Aves; order Psittaciformes; family Psittacidae; genus Coracopsis; species Coracopsis vasa. Next base: position 61,610 of record JANHGB010001662.1, on the reverse strand, counting down.
ATTGGCTTTGGTTAACAAGTTTATTTTCCAGATCTGTTTTATCTAGAAAAGATTCTCTTTGGTTATTTCTTAGTATACAAGATAACTTTTAAAAACAGTGTTCTTCTGCCCTTTTGAAGAAATGACATGGGTTCAAGAAAAAATTAATTAACTAGGCAGACAGAAAATCTGATTTCTGTCTAGAATACCTATATTAGCTTGTGACACAAGCAAAATTTAAAAAGATCTCTCATGGCTTTTGATTTGCCAAGCTGTATTTTGAGATCGGTTCTTCTCTTTCTATACCTGAATGTTCTCCTACATGAAGAGCATCAGTCATGGCAATGTGCAGTGTCACAGCAACATCTCACATTCCCCAGTCCCACTGCCTCAGCCAGGTTCTCTCTGGATCAAATGCAGGTGTTTCCCAAATGGGAAGATACGAAGATCTGGATCCATCAGGCCAAGGGTAGTTCTCAGTTCATCAAACAGGGTGCTCAGATACAGCTACAAAGTGAGTTAAACTTTGAGGACACAGGTCTTCAGGTTCATAAATGCTCTACTCTGTGGCTTTAGGAGTAAAAAGTTGGAAGCTGAGAATTAGGCAACAATTTCATTTCAAACTAGATGATGTGTCTGTTTTGTTTCCTTCTGGAAAAGTGCAAAGCCAGGACAGCTGTGTATCCCAGAAGAACCTTCACAAGTAGCATGCTCTGGTTGGTGGCTTGGTTTGTACTCTGAAAAGGTCCATGCCTTCAAGGGAAGATCTTCTGAATTTGACAACATCTCTACGAGCATCTGTGGCCTCAGCTGCCCTTGCAGTCTTCTGTAGTGAATATGCAGAATCTTCAGCTTCCACAACCATTTCCTTGTCAGTCCTGACAGTTAAATAGCTTCTCCTGAGAAAATTTATTAATGAAAGATGAGAGACTACATTTCAACTTGAAATATTAATGCTCCACCAGTAACACCTGAGAGCTCACAGCATGGAAAGGTGAAGCAGCAAACCAGCTTGCATCCAAAGGAACAGTCTTTCCAAATACTTCTGTCTTGGAACCATTCATATCTTCCTGAAACTTTAAATTACATTAACCTCCCAAGTCCCCTGTGTTCATCATCATTCACAAGGAGACACATTTGGAGAATAAGCTTGTACACTGAACTCCTAGAGTATCTGACAGATGTCAGGCTGTGTAGTCTCCTTAAATCTGGATGAGTGACATTACTGAGACCTCTTCTTGCTGGGAGTGCTGCTAGGAACCTGTGCCTACGCTGCACAAGTTTAGGAAGGATTTAGGCTTAACAGAGACCAAAATCATTAGAAAAGTTGTATGGGATGATTCAAAGATCCAGGATCCTGTGTCTAGATGCCAAGGGTAGAGTGCAAGTGTAAGACAACCACATAGTTTGGTGACACTTCCCTGTTATATCTCCTGATTCATCAGTAGTTCAGTGTCTTGTAGAGCCAAATGTGATACACACACATTCAGTGGCCTTTGCCAGACCAGTATTCTATTAATATACCTAATTGCTCTGAGAATTTACCCCCCTGCTCTGATACAATATTAGCTTTTAAAATCCACACTGATAAATGGTGGAGTTTCACAGCTCAGCTGAACTGCTGTGTGAAGTATCACCTCCTTTTAGATGCTCTGCATCTTATATGTGATCATTTTACTTGAAGGTGGCTTGTTCTTACGCTCAGTTCCTATGCTCCTCCAAGACACTCTCATGTCATACATCTCAGTCATACCCCACCTCAGCTATCTCTTTGCTATCATAAAAAGTATGAGTCCATTTATCTATTCTCACAGACCCTCTTTTTTAGCACCAAAAGCCTGTGCTTTTCACAGTTGTATGTTCCTTTTTGAAATGGGAGGGGATCAAAACTGGATAAGGTGTTTAAAATGTGGGTGCAAAACAGATTTACACAGCCTCACAGCAATGTTTTCTACTTTATTCTCCAGTTATTTCCTAGTAATTCCTTCCATTCCATGTGGGTTTTTGATTTGTTTTGCTTTGCTGCTGAATTGACAATATAATGGATAGTTCTATAAAACCACTCAGTAAAGAGATCCTGGAGTTAATAGCTGGTTCAAATACCATCACCGAGTGTGTTTTTACTCCCATGTGCATCACTGCGCATTTATCAACAATGAATTTCATCTGCTATTTTGTCAGTGTTTGACAATACCAGCTTGGGGATCCATTCCTGCAAATTCGCCTTGTCCTGCAGGCTCCGCTCTGCTGAGTTCACTGACAGGCTGCATGGAGCAATCACATTAGCACAGGGGCAACAAGTCTGCTTGCAAACTGCACCCACAGAGAATAACTAGTTCCAGTTGAAGAAAAATGTCACCTAAAAGCAGAGGTGCAGTGGAGCTGCCCCTCGAAGTCATGGGAATTGGGAAGGACTGGTGGGTCTGTTCCACCTTCTGTACTCTCAGTATGGGAGAACAGAGACTGGGAAAGCACATGGTCCTGAATCAACACTGCTTTTACAGCCTCCAAAACACAGTGCAAAGGCACATTAAGACAGAATACGAATGCACAAGCTCTCAAAGAGGTAATGTATCATGTTGTTATGTTTGCCCTACAACCCCCACTGACATGATTTGCTGTACAGAGTAGGCTGCTTTACTTCTTCAGTGCATTTCCTCTGTAGCAGCCCACAAATCAAAAGTGACTCTTGTGGTTAATCTGTTTCTCAAAAAGATACTTGCTTTCTCCTTTCCAAAGGAGAGCTGCTTTCCAAAGGAGAGCGCCCTGTGTTTCTGCTGAAGGCAAGTACAACTAATGTGAGAAACAGTTGCTTCTGGAGTGATGATTCAAAGGGCCTCAGAGAGAGGAGTTATCTCAAGGCAGTGAATAACACCACAGTTACGAGCCTCTGTAACATAAAAACCCTGCAGTCTGGGAAAGGGGTTTTTAGTCATGTCACAGCTCCATGGTCTCCAATATGACAGAGTTGTTACTCATGAAAGATAATGTTTTCAAACAAGAGTGCTCTAAACTCAAGAATTAAGCTTTGCTCCAAAACCTAGCAACATGAACAGAAAAACTGGGTTTTGTTTTGGTGGAACTTGGGTGGTTGAAGCTCTCAAATCATATTTGTGGCAGTTATAGAAAGAGGCCTTATTTCAGCTGTGTCAGGTATCTGCTCTACCAGGTAAATTGTGTCAAACTTGTCTGTTTAACAATCAAGATTGAGTAAGAGACCTTAAAATTTAGCCTACAGGTAATGTGGGCTCTCTCTCCTGCAGGAAAGGTCACAGCAGTAGACATATGAGGAGCCTATGACCTTATCAAGGGCTGAATCACCACGGATGCAGACATCCCTTAATTGCGAAGTATTCGAGATTCAGGTAAAATTCCCAAGGCTTCCTTTGAGAGAAGGAGAAGGCATTATCATTCCCCCACTGCAATCACTTGGCTGTCTGCAGAGGTGCTTGCTGTAACATTTACAATGAGAAGCATCTGTCTGTACAAGGGTACGCACACCTAAAAGCTCAGAAGCAGGGCCTGACTTCTGGAAATTCAGGTTTTCCCAGAACCTACTGAGCTGAAGGCTTCACGGACATCAACCAGTGCCTAATAATTCTCTATTTTTTTCTTTTACTGTGAGCATCTGCAGTCAGCAATGTACAGGATAATAAAATGCAGCTAGAGAGCATGACTTCTGAAATGGAGAATGCTGTTGCTCATATGGCATGATTCATATCCTTTTTCATGATCATTTTTAACAGTAACCATCCTATTCTAACATTTCATTAACCTTCTTCATTTAGTCAATTAGTTAAACTGCACTGACAGTCTCAGGGAAGCTGCACTCTCTTTGTGCCATGCTATTCTGTTAAATTAGAGATGTCTGACCATATGATGCTGTCGATATAAATTACATTATGAAAAAAACAAGGATACAACTCATAAATCGGGCAAAATATTTAATGATCTTTCCAAACGCAATAATCTATCTAGTGATAATTGCCTGCATGAAATGTCACCCAAGGGTCCGATGGTCCCATTCAGGATCACTTTGGCAAGATACCAAACTGCAAGGCGACTGGCAGTTTTGCCCTATGAGCTTTGTCAGTACAGAGGGGTAATGGGTTTCACAGGGTCTCTCTGACACTTCCTGCTTTCAGAGCCACCTTCCCAATGCCATTGCGCTTCTCCTTAATCCCTTCCCACCAACAGTTGTTATGCTGTCCTTCAAAGCATCTGCTTGAATGGCAGTCTACAAAACATCACTACAGGCAATGATGCTGATAGCACTATGTGAAAAGGGCCATTAAATCACCATTTAAGAAATAATTTTTAACCTACACTATTGGGGTCACTAATTAAAAATCAATTCCTTTCTGTGTTGCAAATCTGACAGTAATTCTACCTCCAATGGGTACAGCAAGATTAACAGCATGTCAGGTAAATGCAGCTGGGAAATGACATTTTCATTAGTGATTTATTGGGTGTGAAATTTCCACCATGGTGAAATATTCATGAACAATGCAGGTTAGAATGTCTCCATAAATATCCACATTACTAATTATTGCTGAAGCCCACACTGGATTAAATGTTCACAAAGCAAATCGTTCACAAGCCACAGGAGAATTATCTAGGACAAGACTTTTAGGGAGAAACCAAAAATACACAAAACCCAATAAGCAGCAAAGAGGTTTTCTGCTAATCACAGCATATCACCTTTCTCATCCCCAGAAAACAAAAACCAGGAGAAAGCAAAGCAAAGCAGTATGTTCTCTATTAGCTGTTTCTCCTCCTAATGCACAGTGCCAGGGACTGATCCTGGGCCTGAAGACCAAGTGGTAGAACAGGTATCACCTATCTTGTGTCCATACCCCTTTGGGCTAGAGCAAAACATGTCAAGGTGAGTGCCAGTCTGAGCTGTGTGATCACCGAGGGTCCAGTAGTCAAGTATATCCAGTTGTTGTCTCTTCCTCAGCAGCAATGCCAGGGCTTTGTAGCCTCAGCCCTGTCCCCTCTCAAGTTGCTCCTACTCGATCTAATGATACCCACAAACCAGCTGTGGCACCGGCCACAGAGCAGAGCCTGCTTCCTTTTAGCATATGGCTTCAATTAGTTATTTCTGTTAGACTGAATTACAAGGAAGTTGAATTCTCCCAACATCCAGAAAGGTTCTGCTAGGCAGTATAAACCCAGCAAACAGAGACCTCCAGCTTTTCCAGTGAACCTCCGTGTAACTGGTAAAGTCAGCAAAGCAAGAGGTAGTAACTGCAACAGACTATGCATTGTCTGCCTGCTGACTGCAGGTAGAAAAGGTGCCTGCTCTTGGGATCATCAGCAATTGTTATGTGAGCTCATGCTGGCTTTTACAGGGAGCCAGATCAGGGCTTGTGCACTTCCAGAATCTGCAAAGGTGAATTTAAGCCACACTGGCTTCTAGTCACTGGTACTTTCATTTAATTTTTTTTTACTTTTAATTAGATCACATCATAGATCTGCATTAAAGCACCATCTCTGAAACACTTCCATAGAACAGGCACTCTCTTCAGTGAGAGAGACTGGAGAGAAGGCCACCAAGGAGCCCTTGGGTTGTGATGGAAATCTCATGAATTACTTATGCTGTTGACACACTGGTAACATCATACTCCAGACATAAACATATTGTGTCTTAAAATGAACATTTGTGGGCAGGAAGCTAAATCTGCATTGTTGATTCTTTTTTCTTCTCTTTTGCACAAATCTTCCACACAATAAATTGTTAAACCCAATGTAACTTCTCTGTTAAATCTGGTACTCACACACACTAAGTCTCTTCTCATGCTTGATACTTTCCAACTGGTATGGCTTTAATAGTATTCCTTCTCAGAGGGGTGAGCTGCATGGGGTAACAAGGCCCAGGATTGGAGAATAAATAGATGGCCACAGTTAATAATTTGTTAGATCTTCTCTGGTATTTGATAGCTCCTGAATAACAACATGCAATATAAAGACATTTAGAGAGAAGCAGAGTCCTCAAGTACCTCACGTTTTGAAGACTGGAAGCTCCAGACTGTTTAAAAATAGCTTTATTAAATCTAATTTTGAACAGTTTGGACTGAATAGAAGAAACTAAAGAAGCTGATTAAAATGCAAAAGCATCAAATCTACATGATTTGAGCCTCAGAAGCTGTTGAAAGACAATGGCTTCAGGAGTGAACCATTCTGGTCATTGTCAGCCTTACACCAGAGTTTCTTTATCTTTTTTTGAGCTCACTGTTAAAAGCCTCACTACATATTACCAACATTGCTGTTGCTAACTAAAATGCTTAGTAATGACACAAACATCACTCAAAATCAAATTATCAGATGTACAGACAACATACTCTAGAATTTAATAGTGTGTTAAATGATTGCAGGGAAATGTTCTGTGAAGTCAGTGAAGCAGCAGCAAAACTAATTCAATTTTCAAATGGGTAAAAGTGAGAAACAGTTCTTACAAAACCAATACTGCAAACATACATGCTGGCACACTCTGCTGACTTCTAGGGGAAGGAGAAGGAATTTCTTCCCCTAGCAATAAATAACTAATTTTGGTGACTGATGTAGTTCACCTTGAATCAAAAGTGTCCTGTGTGCCTGCAATAAGAGTCTCCAAAATTTTATGAGGAATGTCATGTGTTCAAAATACCAGTCGCGATTCAAAACTATTTATCATTGCTCACCATCTGACGAACATATGGATCCTAAGTTAAGTGAAAGTCATATTAAGTTTCTGGAAACTACTAAAGAGCAAGAACAGAGTGTTTCTCTCAGCTTCTGGAGTGAGGAGCACCCTGGCATAAAACTTTCCTGGAATGTGAAGGGTTTCACATTGCCCTAAATTAGTTAATTTTTTACTGATTGTCACTTAGCTCTATCAGACTTGTGCTGACAGCACATTCCAGCTGAGCTGCCAGGTAGGAGAGAAACTCACAGCCTTTTCCTGCTTCCAAAAGCCTCACATCAACAAGAGTTTTGATCATACATCATGGGAAATCAGCTGCAAATTCACTGACGTGTCAGCTCCAAATTTCTTCAGTTACAACCACCACAACATTTTCTCTTTCCTTCCATTGCCTGAAAGTTAGAACTTGTTTATGCTCAGTAGGAATGTCCTTTGAATAACAGCTAGTACCTGTCCTTCCACATTACCATCTCATAGGATCAACAGCAGGGCTGTTTACAGAAAAGTCAGGGTGGATGTGGGCAGTTCACTCTTTGCAAAGCAGATCTAGTTTTCTCTTGACCATTTAACATTACTAAGGATTGCCTCAGGTTGAATGTCAGTGCCCAAGACTGTACATCAAGAGGATTTCCTCCTTCCATTTCTGTTGGTGCTCATATATTAATGTTTCTTCCTTTCTTACTTATTATTTGGAACATTTATAGCATACAGTGTTACTTCATCTGAAATTCTTGAATCCAATGTTCAGATTTTACAATAAAGTTGCATCATGAGAAATCTTCTGGCTTATAGGGCACTGCTCCAAATCCTGAGCAGTCTTTATCAAGTCAGACTGAGGCTTTAACCCCTTATTTTGAACCTCAAGGGCTGAACTGTTTAAACAGTCATTGTTTACATAAAATTTTAAAAGAGTTGATTAAGGAAAGGCTGAGCTGGACCCCAGATGCCCATGCTGATCCACGGTGCTCATGTAGTCAAGGAATGCTTCTTGTGACTATCACTGATTTGAGGTAAAGTGAAAGTACAACCCAGGGTAAGATGGTTGTTATGCTACTGAGGTAGAGGTGGTGAATGAGGAAAGAAATGATCATTTCTAGATTCTGCACAGAAGAAACTGGTCAAATTAGAAGAACCAGTGAAGAGCAGCTGATAATCCCCATAAGGTTTCACCACCAAGGTTTCACCACCTGATTGTGTGATTAACAATGTAAAGAAGCATAAGTGGAATCGATAACGAAATAACTAAGCAGCCAGGTGCAGAGTCCCTGTGTCATTTGTGCCTGCTTCCCACTCGTGCATTAAAACTATTTCTACTTGTGTACCCTACATCTAAAGGTATGACACCACCAAACATACCATTTACATCTGACCCCATTTGCCAGCATTTGTGTCCTAATGAGAATATCATTAGAAGTAAGCAACTGTCCACAAGATGATGTATCCAGAAAGAACTTCTGTAACTATTATTCACATATAAAGTGAAAACTGCTCCTGGACTTCAGTATTTTTGGAATTACAACAACTTCAAAAACTACAGCTTTCAATTGTCTCAGAAATATATCACTGAATGAAAGAAACCTTCTTCCGTACTAGAGGGATATAATATGTGTTATTCTGGATCTCAGGTCATTTCTCTCGGAGACGGGTTATAATGGTGCTTGAGGTTCAGCAGCATGTAATTGAAAAGACAGAATCAAATGATGAAAGTTTTAATAAAAGACATGCCAAAAAAAATTAGAACACAAATCTTGTTATAAACAAGAAAGTACAGGATGGTTGAACTCTATGCCTCCTTTGTGCTCTTTTTTTTTATTAATGTTTTCTTTGCAATATTCACCATGTGCTTAAAGCACTGAGCAAGCCACAGCATTCACAGTGGCCCTATATACTGGCTAGGAATGGCTGCTGCAGTGTTCCCTGCCTGTAACAGAAATGGAGATTTATAAACAAATAAAAAAAGCAAAAAAGCTATAAAGTTCCACAAATTCATGCTCCCTAGTTTATACAGAGTTGGTTTCTGTGAATGGGCATGCAAAACCAGAAATTTCACTCAATTTTATGCATTCTTTCAAGCCTGCAGATCTGATGCTCTATGCTGAATATCCCATCTACAATTTGATTTTAGGTTCCTGCACTAAGTAACAGACAGCAGCACCCAGGAGAAGGACTCATCTTCCCCTGGACCTGATGGGCTACTGGGGATTTGTAGCCCTATTTATCTTCTCCCTCCTCCCCACTGTTACAGGCAGATTTCAAGCTCTGAAAACACGGGGCAGGAGCAGTCCACATGCTCCCCTGGATGCAAGCACCACCATTTCAGCTGTGAGACATCAAAAATCCCCCCTTCTCTTATTTCTGCACTCTCCAAAAGTGACTATTGCAGAGTACCTAGTGCAAGTTTCACACTGAAGAAAATCCTCTACTACCTTGTGAAAAGATTACAGTCCTGGATCTGTGGCTTTGGCAAGCGAAATGGCAACATCTATGGAAAGACATTTATCGCTGTGGTACAGAAGGGGAGCATGTCATAAATGTTAACAATATTCCACCACTGTCAAAAGCATGGAGTTGTCACACACAGTCCTCCCTCTGCATCTACCAATAACTGAGGTGCAGATATAGCCAGGATCTGAACTGACCACACCCCGAGTGGGAGAAGAGCCCCAATTCATTTTACTTACTGCATACTGTACTCTACATTTAGTCTTTCTTGCTTCTAGCTCTTATTAAAACATTATTTAACTTCACTGGCCTACTAATAGCCATATTCTGAACCTGACTATTTTGCTGAACAGTCCAGCTTCAAAAATTATCCCAAATGAGAAGTATTCTCTAGCTACTTTCTGCATTTTGGGGAAACAGGCAACATGATTCAACAGGTACTACATGCAACCTTTTTGATAGGATGCTGTAAACCATCTTCCCAGAAACAGAGTTCATTTGCTCTCTAGCAATGGCAATTTTTATGCCATTTATGGACTCAACAGATAAGATTTCAGGGATTTATCTCATAGATATAGATATTCTGGTTTGGGGTTCTCAAATGGAATACTCAAGAATATTGATTTTCATAGTGCAGTTACATCATAATTCCTGAACATCAAAACACATTCAAATGTTTTTAGGTGGATACCTGAAAACAGACATCAAATGCCTGTCAGCTATCTTATAGAGACTTAGCTTTTCTAAAAGTGCTCAAGACAATTAGGAACTCAAATGCTAAGACTGGTAATTACACTTATAATCCTGTCCCTGTCTGGCATGTTTGAAATAAATAAATAAAGCACAGAAAGACAAAGAGAATGACAATTCAGGAGGGTCAGTCCCACAGTCAGGACTCAATGCCCTCATTCAATTCCCACCCCTGTCACCTGCTTTGTTTCTAGCAACGGGCCACTTTGTCTTTCTCTCTCTTACAACAGGTAAGGGGAAGCTGAACAGGAAATACCAATTAGGCACCTCTGAGAAGAAGCAAATATGCTGGTACCATTGTTACATATTTTAAAGGGTAAGAAAGACTGCTTTGGAAAGCAAATAGCATATTTAAAAGTTGAGGGTGGGGGTTAACTCCAAAAGAGAAGGTTGGGAGAACATGTGGTCTTTCTAAAGCTAATGGGAATTCTGCCTTGACTTTACTGCAATCAAGATTTCCCCATTAAACACACTTGTATCCTGTATCCAATCTTTAGTCCCACTAATCCTCATGCAGTATCACAGCTCTATTTTTTGCACCTTCCCCACTTATTTCACAACAGGATGCAAGGGGAATGCTGAAAACCTGGAGTCAGTGTGCTGCAGAGGAGGCCAAGGTGCTGGCATGTGTGAATCACAGTTGTTTCAGTTCATAGAATAATCTTTTGTAAAGACAGGAAGACAGCTCCTCCACCATTCGCATTTTCCAACACAGCCAGAATCCTTCAAAACCCAGCATGCTCAGAATGGGATCCCAAATTCCATGTATTATGTTAATTTTATAATTGATTATATTCCCAGAGTCAGGATCTGGAAACCTGTAAGACGTATTTTTTTCAACTGACTTGTCTCCCCAGACAGCTCCTGCTTACAACTTCTGACTTTTCAATAGGTGATGATAGCAGGGTGAAGGATGGCTCAACAATTGTGTCATTCATTTCCACCCTGTGGGCTGCAATCCAAAACTTCCCTCTACTTCATTTTTTCCATACAGTAAATCATTATTGGGAAGAAAGTGAGTGCACTTAACTGCTAGCCAAAATGTTGCAAGGGGGGGATTCAAACACCTCGTGTGAAGCAATGTGCACTGCCACTATTACTTCAGAAGTTCATCTGAAGATAAATCTTTCATTTGCAGCTCAATACTTCCAATACATTAGTTCTTTAAAGCCTGGGTTTTCTTCAGGCATTTACTGCCTTGTAACTATACAGATAAGAATCCAAAGTCCACTAAAATCAATGCGAGTGTTCCCACTGACAGCAATTTTAGATCTAACCCCAAAAAGATTTGGCAACATCAGGCTTTCACACAGAAGTATGGTTCTTCTTATGACCTGAATGCCAGTTATTGATTAGAAAGGTACATTTACTAGTCAGGGAAAATGGTGAGGATGTGGCATTGCCATTGCTCCATGAAGCAGTATTTGAACAGGGTTCAAAATCCTGCATCAGGATGAATGACGAAAGGCCTGCAAGTGTGTTACCTACCCCTGCTCACGTCTCCCAAGGAAATCCATACAGGCAGTTCCCATGAGTCTCCTTCACACATATGCCCCAGCAAGCCATTGCCAGAACTGCATGCTGCACAGCCCTTGCGCAAGCAGGAGCAACCACCACTGCTTGGGTTGGGAAGCAGAATGAAACAGATTAAAACCAGCAGTGAAACACAAGGTAAAGCTAAGAAAGGAATCAACGCAAAGAGCAAAAGCTTCTTGGCAACAGCCTTCACATTCTTCCAGCTGCAGGACAAGCAACAGCAATATCCCCTCTCCCCTCCCAACATGCTTGCAGCAAACTAGAAGAAACTAGTATTGCAACCCACTGGCAAGAATACCTGACTTAGCCAGTTTTACATGTTCAGGGATCTCAGAGGCCTTGCAGATGACAACTTCACTTGGCAGAGAAAGCCTTCCCCTCCAAGCGTGCCTCTGCATGTGAGAAGGCACCAGGCTGGTGGTGTCCTTCACAGTGCTGGCTCCTGCCCAGGAAGAGGATTTGTCTCTCCAAGTGCATAGGGATCACTTTGTAATTTTTAGTAAACAACGCTACCCTAACTGGCTGTAATTCCTGACTTCTTCAGAGGTTACCACTTCATCTTAGCTGGCAATTACTCTGCTGTGATTAATTACTGGCTTCAAAAGCACCAACTTTGCATTTATTGGGCTTTATGATAAAGAGCTTTAAAACCACAAACCTTAGCATTTTATTCACAGTAGGACAGAAGTCCAGTTATAGCCCTCTAGTGCAGAACACATTATACAGACCTGCCAGAAACCAATTCCTGTTCCAAGGTTTACAATTTAAATCTGTGATTGAACACTCGTTCACATCCTTATCTTGAGGGATGTAGTTTGTTCCAAAGACTCTAAAGAGATTATTAATCATATTCATGAATTCAAGAGCATGCATATATATTTGCACAACTGGAAAAAAGCTACAAGAACTGGAATTACAGCAGGTGAACATAAAGATATAATTGAGACTAATGCAATAAGCAGTGGCTACAGAAGAGTAGCTGCCTAGTTGCTGCTCAGTGTTTTATTGGCAGTACACTAGGGGCAAAAATCAAGGAGAGATTTGAAAAAGGACAATGTAGTGTTTTTCAGGCTTAGGAAAGCTTTTCTTGTGCATTATTATAGGAAAAACACAAAAACGTCTGACGGAGATTGGATTAATGGCTTAATTTCTAAGGAGTATTAAATTACCTGGCATACTGTAGAAATATTCATAATTTATAAGTAAAATGATATTAGCAATTTCCACAAAGCTTAGAGAAAGAGTCTAGACAAGAATTATTATATTAAAATCCAAGGTTCACACTTGAGGACCATGTTTAACACCTATATCCTGTAATATGATCCACCACATGGAGGAAGACATCAGTTTTTCTACTTTCTCTGCTTTCACGCAGGCAGGACTCAGACTGACTGAACAGTAGGGCTGGGACATAACAGCCTGGGGAGCCACACTGCTACTGAAGGTGAATGCAATCCCACTCCAGCTGCACTGGCTGTGGATTATACAGCACCATGAACTGGGCAGGATCCTTTTGCAACATCATCCATCACTAAAATGCATTAGAGAGATGGAAGCTAGAAAACAACATAAAAATCTCTTTCTGCTAAATGATGTTATGGACTGTGGGTTTCCTTCAGATGTGTCACTATTTTACTTTTAGAGGGATGCTTTACTGTTGTGGCTAAAACAAATGTTGCAAGCAACAAAAATATTACAAAGCTACAAAGAGCCATTTCTCACCTGCAGAGGCCATGCAGCTGAGAACTGCAGGCACAGGAGTCATGGCTAGCTCAGAATTACTTCAGACTCAGGGGCAAGGGGATAGGTTTTGCATTTTCTTTTCTGCTGTATTGACCATTGAACATTCACATTTTCAAATTCACTTTGTTTCCCAGTTACCTATTTTCTAACCCTCCCTGTTTTTATCTAGTATTTGAGGTTCTCTCATTTTTCAGGTCATCAAGGGGTATGGACAACACTGCCTGCCCCCTTAATAGGTGTTCTGGGGTTTGGAGCTGTGAATTTTGTACATAGAAACCTGCACTAGAGTGAAGAGCACCACTGTAAGTGTGTCTAGCTGTCCTACAAAGATAAAAAGACAAGCTAGCAAGAGAGTTAGAATGGCATACAGGCATTATCACATAAATAGTAGCACAACTATTCCTTTAAGGCATACAAGAAGGTCACAACCTGCCCCAAATTGCTCTGTGACACCACGTGGCTTCTTAGAGAGTATGGCACTATCGAAAGCAAGTACAGGGGACAGAGTCTAGTTGTAAGTCATAAAACCTTAAGACTAAGTCCTACCATCAGAACACAAAGCAAACCCTGTACAGTCTTCATGCACAAAAATATGTTTGGCTGGTCAGTGTACCCTGGGCAGCTTTTTGAGCATATTGAAAGGTGCCCTGCCCTGCACCTGCAGCAGAACGACATACCATGTCGACAACTCTCTGTCCCACTGTGCTGTGCCAGGGAGATAGGCAGCACAAGTTGATTTCGGACCTGCAGGTGCTGGAGCAGGACATACTGCAGCACTGTCACGGAGAGTTGCAGCAAGGCAGGGCTGGAAGCTAGAAACAATACAGTAGAAGGAAGGGGGTAATAAATACCCAGTGGAGAAGAATTTCCAGCTGTTGGTTAGCTGCTGAAAAAAGGCATCAGGACTGTCAGTCTTAAATGTCTTTACAGTCAGCTGTGGCTATGCAGTGCAGTTCAAGAGCTGCCAATACAATTTATTTTAAAATATTCTGTATGTAATGCTAAAAATAATGGAAAACAGAGTTATGCACAAGGAGTGCCCTTCCTAATAATCCTTAAAACACATTCACTTTTAATGCCATCTTTTTAGATTTCTGCAAAGCAACTCAAGCAATGGTTTGTGTGCAGCAGGGAGGTATTAATTTAGCACTTTAGCATGAGTCTGTTTTGCTCAGTTAACTTTAGGCTATTGCTGTTTTATTGCGTGAATAAATTAGTCAGGTCCTATTTATTACATATCTTTATTTGGCCTTACATCTTCTTTCTGAGCATTGAGGGTGAACGGAGGTAGCTGAGGCTCAGAGACATAGTGAACTGTTTGACACATCAAGATGTTTGACTTCATTCTGATCCATTGGCCAGAACCATGAACATCACAGGCTGTGTTTTATCTCCTAGGAAGTTCGTGATGCGCAGGGGGAGGCCACCATCCTGCTCATGTGCTGACTGATCACACAGGAACATGGCCCCACTGAGCAGCAGCTTACTGTAATGGTTACTACTGGCTTGATAAGGTCTTTTCAGCATGAAGACCAAATTGATGTCCCAAAGGGAAGTCTTTGGAAGCTCTAAAATGAAAGAAATGCAATATCTCACTTGGTAACTTTAAATAAAACACATCTTTAAATGCTGAAGAAGCCACTGACTTTTCTCATTCTTTAAAAAACCTGCCAATTTCAGCAGCATTACTTCTCTGTCCCTTGACCTAGAAGTGATATTAAAGCCCAGTCTCTGTCCTTGCACCACATTGAAACATTCTAGAAATGGAGGAAACATTAAGGTATTTGAGCACTGGCAGCACATCAGCAGTAATGTGATTTGAGCATCTCCTAACAATGAAGAGGGCCTATCCCCAGAACCACTGCATTAATTTTGACGAGGAGGTGTACTGAAGCTGGGGGTCTGGGTATGCCCCAGGCCTGGGGAACACAAGCAGCCCCACAGCAATGACATCTGGTCACCTCCTGGCAAGCCCCACTCCCACCCTGTTTTTCTTTTTTTGTCCAATTTTAGTGGTTTAGCCGAGGCTATCTGTAAGGAGGGCCTAAGCCCTTACTCTACATTAGAGTACCTCAAAGTGGGTACTCCAGTGTCATACCCAGTGCTGGCTCCAAGTAGCTCACATTCAGGCAAGGAGTCCTCCCCTCTGTCATCACTTCTGCAGTGTCCTCAGGGAAGGCAGCCTGGACACAGGAACACCATCACACCTCAGGTCCTACAAACTGCACTGGGCAGCTCGGGCTTGGCTACCATGGCACTGGGTACCACCACTCAGGCATTTCAGTCCAGCTTTAGACTGGAAATGTGCTGAAAGCCAACACAGCACAACATGGGAGTAACAGTGGAAATGTGAGAAATTTAATGACAAGAGGGTCCAAGCCCATGGATTCAGCAATGTGAGCTCAGGATCAAAGGTCTGCTCAAGACTTCTGGCTCCCCTATTCACTTCTAGCACACCTCAGAGAGAAGTAACAAAACCTTCTGTGCATCTTTTTATGCAAATATGAAATGGCTTAACATTTCCCAGAGCAGTAGCAGCAGGTACTGTCAGATTGGAAGAACACAACCAACCACAATACTGTGGTTTTCTGTCTAAAAATGAGGAGTCTTCTGCAGTGTCAGAGCTCAAAGCTGAACAGGATGCTTTCCCTTTGTTTCACTGGACACTGAATCGCCTACTTTTTATACCTGGCAATGTTTCACTGATCATACTGGCAGCAGGGAGATTGGAAAGAAAGGAGCAGTAAACCCCCACTTTTTAAATTGCATTCCTTTATTAAGTCACTTAAATATGTGATTTTTTTCTTCATGTATCAGTTGAGAGAAAAAATCAATTTGGCAAACCCTCTGAATTCTGCACATTCTGAGCTTCAAATAGAAGCCCTAAGTAAATAATTTTACCTGTAACCCTTACCACATAAGCAAGAAACAAAGTCTGCTCTTGTACAAATCCTGGGCTGCAGCAGCTACTAAATCCCTCTTCTAACAACTGCGGCTGCTGAAGCAAAGTGCGTTTTTTTTCTTTTTAAATGCTGCTCAATACTTAGCAAAAGTGAGCTAAAGATTAATGGTATATAGTTTTCATTTGTATTTCCATTAGAAACAAGGAAAGCAGCCAAGTAAATATCCAATTACCTCTGTGCACGGCTTTCCTCCAGTTTGGCATAGTCTGACCAAGTGTGTTGTGTGCTTCTCAAAGGAAAGCTGTCCTGCCATAAACCTGCCCCTACCCCTTTGAATCTTGGTTGTCATGAATTTTCAAGCCAACAGTTTATTTCTTCTATTTGTAGGATATAAATCAAATCCTGGGATGGGGATATTACACATCCAACTTTTCCACAGGGCACAATAACTAATTGGGTGTCTCCTGATGCTTCTTCACAGTTCTATTTAGCACATACTAATGAATAATACATGTAAATAGTATTGGGTTTTCATATAACAGAAGTTGAATTCAGTGTTGATCAGAAGATCTGGTCTCCCTGGCCTCTCAGCCAGCTTGGATCTAGACAGGAGCACTGTGGCTGGGGTCGTTTCAAGGTTTAAAGTAAAATCTCAAGACTCCCAACAAAAAGACTGCTTGAAGCAACTGTTCACGCTTGAGATGTCTCTGTGCTTGCGTGACAGGGACTGGGCACAGCGATTTACTTCCAGTTGACATTTTGCTATTGTTTTACATAAAAGGCGAAGTTGGAAGAAACACAGTGCAGACAGGTGACACTTCTATTTTGGGAAGACTTCAACAACTTTTTTTCAACTTATTCTATCACTCATGAAATTCATGCAGGACTTGGCAAGGAGTGTTTCATTCTTCTTAATGTGATGATGCAGGTGAAGGGAACACTTAATTTCCGATGCAGATGACAGCAGTTACTTAACAGAAAAGGGAAATTTTATACAAACATCGTGGTGAGAACTGAACACAAATACTCCACCTAAATAGAAGTGCCGTTTATATACCTGCCTTGCAACAACCTCAAGCAGGGTTTGGCCAGACCCAGTTATCAGGTAACAACCATGGGCCCATTGATGGTCCACACCTCTAATGCACCACCACCTACTGCAAGTCCACACAAGCTTCAAGTGTTGGTTCCAGAGGTAAAACCAAGCAGCAGCTCCTGGGATGCCATGAGCACTCCCTGCAATGTCCCTGAGTTTCCTCAGGAATTCTGTCTCAAAAACTGACTCGATTTAACCTCCAAATTTCAAGATCTTTTCAGTTAAGTTTAAACTTGTGAGCGTGCATTTGAACCTGATCAAGAGGAAAACTACTTAACTAAAACACAACAAAATACACAGTGTTGCATAAAATTTGCTACCCTAAACCACTAGCACTGGTTGTAAGAGATGTGAGCCTTGCATGAAACCCCTGCCGTAGTACTTTGTCCTTTTTCACACCAAAACTATCAAAGTAACTCCAACATAACTTTAGCCATTTTTTATATTTTTCCTCCCTACTAGCACTGAACTTCCAGAACTCTGAGCCATTATAAAACTGATCCATAAAAACCCATTGGCATGGTCAGCCTACCTGCAATTACCCTTGACTTGACAGTTGCCCTGGTGTCCTTCCCTCCTCCAGCTCACCCCCATACAGTATACACGAGTATTTCTGACTAACCAGATCAGAGGCTCCAGTTTTTCTAGCAGTTATGCAAAAATTTCTCATATTTTCAGAATTTAAAACAATCTCAAAATCTCATTTTTTACATTAACTTTATATTCAAAACCAGAGATGTACTATAGAATTATGATGAACCAGTACTTTTCACTGAATCCTACATTAGTAAATGGATTGCTTTGAAGAGATATTTTAAACACTAACTAGGAAAATAAATAAAATCAGCTTTGCACAGCCTCCCCTCAAGGAGCATGGATGCCCCAGGCTCTGTGCTCCTCTCCAGTCATTCTCCAAAAGTACAAAAGTATCTTCTTCAATTCAAAGAGCTCATTTCAAAGCTGTGTCTTAGTCTAGCAGAAGTTTCCAACACCTTACACAGTGCTTCTGAGAGAGAGATTGATAAAGGCAGTGGGAACAAAACAGAAAATGCAGTTTAAAAGATGAATCAAGAGATCAAGTTTCTAGGCCAGACTGTCTTTTCTTGTCTAGGGATTACTTTGATCCTGACAGCCTCACAAACACTGGCAGAAACAATGCGTTGAGACTGAAGTTTTGCCTTAAAAAAGAAGCAAAGAACTTTGGTGCAAATATTGAATTCTGTGAACAGATTTCTCTTTTATTAATTGCTTCAAAAAGTCATTTTACAGCAAGCATGTTGCGTTAGCTCAGAATATCATTTGTCACACTGGACAATACTAGTGCTAGTATTGAATTTTCCCCCTCCTGCTTACTGTAACTATGAATAAGATGTTAACCTGTCCTATTTCAGTCTTGCTCCTACTTTTACTCCACAAGAACAAATAAAGAGATGTGCATAAACGTTCTTTTTTTCTTTTTTCAAATATAAAAATATATTTTGCAGGGAGATGAATGTAAAACACAGCAGGGGTTCTATTAGTGCACTTACTGTGAAGTAATTGAATCACCTATTCAGGCATTCGTATTTTCAGAACTTCAGCTATTACATCTATAGATAATTATTATGCAAAGCATTATCATACCTGAGTACTTAAGTAGATCTTGATGCAAACACTTGGGAATCTACTCCCAAATTCTGTCTTTGTGTGCAAGGGCAGTTGTGATAACTTTACTGACAACGTGTGTCCTTAGGAAGCAATTTTATGGGCCAGTTACGATGTGAGGCTCCAAGAAATGCAACTCATGTGGCATTGCGTGTGTGATGTCATAAAATGTCCAATTTTAGGCTCAGGACTGCAGAATCCACAATGAAGTTTATATTTCTGAAAACACAACTCCTAAAGCCTCTGGAACTGTTCAGAGATAACAGAGGAGTAACGGAAGGAATAAGAAAATAATAAAACCAAGAGTATGACACATTCACAGATGCCTGTAAAAATATTGAGCTATCATTACTGAATACATTTCTAACACAACAGCAGTACCTCTGTAACACAACATTTCAGGATTCCAAATAAGAGCAGAATAACCTTTTCTTAGTGCCTCTCACAAACATACAAACTGGAAAAGGTGATATTTCCTCTATAGAGGGAGCAAAGTTCCTGCTGCCAATGGGTCTCTAAACCCTCCTACCCTGAGGTAAAAGCATTCAGGTTAGAGAAAAGTTAACTTCAACCTGACAGGTAGGTAAACAACTATTTTTCAATGTGGGAATGTATGACATCACTTTTTCTTTGATGTCAACACCTTCTCTATGATTATGTCTGCATAAGGGATATAGGACGTAGGAGAGAGAGTTGCTGTTAAGTGGGGATTAAAAGCAGTCTGTGGTTAAGGAACTGAAGTCAAGAAGTATAACAAAAAAGATAAACTCTGACTCAGGTCTGATTTTCAGTTGATCACGTAGGTACAAGGTAATGGGGAAGGGTCCCCTTAAACACACAGTCATCAGAAGTTAGTGAGTCATAATGAACGGAACTTGTTGAAGAAAATTAGGTTCCCAAAATAGAAAGAGTTCATTAAAAAAACCCAAAACATTTCACACCCGGTGACACTAAAGTAAAGGTAACTCATTTTGTGCATTAGGCAGTATCGTTTCAATAGGCTGGGAGGGAGGGAGTATTTTAACAAACTAATAAAGAGATACAGATGATACAATTAGGTCAATAAAACCAGAAAGATGGAGTTTCATTATCCTATCCAATACTGTGTGCTGTGCAACCAAGTGCGTTAAATGAAAACTTTCAGCTTTCATGGTTTCAGGATGTTAAAAACAACATAATAACAACATGAACTTGGATGCTAATCATGGCACTGTAAACAGACATAAATTCTAGCAATCAAGGGCACTAGAGCACAGTAGTCATTAAATGCATAATAAAAAAACGCAACTCAACAGAGTGGGAGCAAAAAGCAAATCAGAACTGCCTGGCTTGTTGTGTTGACACCATGCAGAGCGTTAGCACATAAAATTAGGTGCAGACCTGTAGCACTCTCAGTGCATTTTCAGCTCTGTAAAAGTTTGTCAGTGCCTTTTGGAGACGACATAGATTCACATTTCATGTTCAAGGTGATCACTGAAAACATACATTTTTACCAACATAGAAGCATTAATCTGAGGAACATGAAGGGACTGGGAAGGGATACATTTAGGAAATGTATTACTTTGCTGTGTGAGACAATGTCAACTAGTGCCATAACTGGTGCTAGCCCAAGAAGTCTCAATAGCAGCATCAGAGTTCTCAGTGTTAAAATACATGTTTACATTCTGCTTTCTGCTAATGTTCTACAATATTTGTACTACCTGTAGCACAGCATAGTATATTAACTACACATTATTGGCAAAAAACCCATTACTTGCACAGATGAAAGGCAGGACACCTGTGATAAAAGCAGCTGTTCTTAATGACAACTCCATTCCCTCTTCCAGCTAGTCACATTTTTTCATAAGCAATGCTAATTTTCCTTGACATTAAATGGTGGACATACTTCCAATAAAAATAGAGATATCTTTTGATAGGTCCTTCAGGTTGACTACTTGACAAGTACCACAAATTGCTGTGTCAGAGACAAGATAGGAGATCAGGTCAGCAGCTGTCTGAACAGGTTTTGCAGTGTATTGGAGAAACCTGTTTCTTGTGTAGAAGAGAAACACAAACTCACTGTTCAGAGTATTTCAGTTTGGTATGGTTGTTTGGAGCAGGAGAAGGGATTAGATGGTGACTGAAGGTTCTTCTCTTCTTTATTTTCTGGGTCAGTTCTCCAAAACAGTAAATAAATGGCACATGGGTCCTGTGATGATTCCCTGCACAGAGCTGAATTCCACTGCCATTCCATTGAAATCAATGAGGGGAACACTTTCAGGGTGACATTTATATATCTAAACTGATATTATCCTCACTATTTAAGCTATTTAAAATGATAAATAATTCTGATGGTTTTTAATAATGTTCAATTTTTCCCCAAGACGACTTAGATTTTGACGCATGACATTAGCCTGCACCACTCTGCCACATTACACAGCATGATGAAACTCAGAGAGAGAAATCGCAGCCCAGCTAATGAGCCATAGAAACCAACATCAGAACAAAAGTAAGCTCAGACAAAGATCACTCCGTTTGGCTTTGACAACTCTCTAAACCTTCCCCCTTCCTCTTCAAAACAAAAGAAAACTCTGCAGGTACTCACTGGCTGGAAATAACACTGTAATGATGAAGCACAGTTGCACCATGCAGCTTCGGTGAGTCCTTCAGCAGAGCCACCATGAGTGCACAGTAGCCACATGCAAGTGCAATAAGGTATGAGCACACATTAAGGTCATTCACACATCTAGCATCCCTGTGCAGAAGTGCACAGGGCAGGGGGCTGTGACCTCCCATGGGGTCCCTCAAGCCAAACTCCCTGGTATCTGGGGATTTGCTGATGCTGGAGCTGAAGAGTAGGCCAAGGAATCTGCCCTGCAGCACCATCAGGAACTAGCTGGGTTCAGCAGTGTACAACCTCCCTTTCCTAAGCCTGGCACTGCCAAGGATGCCCATTCCTGCAGGTGATCAGCGCCTACTATGTTCATTTGGGTTAAGAAACTGATGTAAAGCCTCAGAACCTGGGTATCTCTCAAGCAGGTAGAAGATGTCACATAAGAGCAAGAGAAAGGAAAGCTGCTGCGATGAGGAAATTAACACCAGCTTCTGTCCATCTCTTTTCCCAGAGATGGGAAAAGGCAGGTAAAAGCAATTTACCTCTCTCCATAGCACCAGCTACACAGCTGCAGAGAACTGCCCAAAGGACTGGGGTTTCGTCCTTCTCACTCACTAAGAGAAACTACCAATGAGGAAATGTCTTCCTATCAATTTTTTTGCTTCATATTACCAAGTACAGCAAAACTAAACAAGGATAAAATTATTCAAAACACTCAGCAGATTAGTCTCTTTTCAACGTGCTTTGATGAGGCAAGTCACCATTAAGATGTTGTTTCAAAACTAATTTGTATGTTAAGTACTAATCAATTAATATCCTAAAAGCCACATAGAAGTCCTTGCTTATGAAGAAACTGCTGCTGTGGCTGTTACAGCTCTGTGAGTGCAAATCCTCATGTCCAGAAGTTTGAAATGAAATTCCCATGGGACTAAAGTAAACCCCGTCCCTTAAAATACTGCCTAAACCAGGATTAGTGAAAGATTTAGACTCAGGAGAAAACTGAAGAAATTATAATGATTTTTTTGCACTGACTGTGGATGTCATATTTCTCAATGCCTTTCAAAACTGAAGGCTATTCACTGCAGAACGTATCTGAATCTAATTCTACAAGAGTTTGAACAAATTATGCGAACTGCTGATCACCGTAAATCCCTTTTATTGTACTCTCTGCCACACAATCTTCACCATTTTTAGATGAGGTAAAAGGAAGCACCATTGCCAAAATATCATTAAAACCTGGTCTGAACAGAATTAAACAATGCTGTATACAAAATACCAGAAGTCACTGTGGTGTGTGTTTCTAGTTTCTGTTGCACAGAAGTCATTTCTGTTACTCATTTCTTTCCATCCTAAACTTAGTCTTTGCAGTCTGTCTCAAATGTTGAGATTTTAAAAACTCTGATAAATCATCTTTTTCTCTACTAAATACACTCTGAAGCACCAGGAACCATTTACAGTCACTGCAAATTCTAAAGATCCATTTATCAAAGGTAAGATCTTTTCTCATAATGCAAATCTCAAAGAATATGTGTTAGACATGAATGGAAGACCAGTTTTATCATATAAAATATTAACTGGCTCATCACATACTCTTCTTTAAAATACACCTGTCTGACATGAGATCTAGTAAATCTAAATGTTAGATCATACTTGCATAGGACATGAAAATAAAAGCTGACACATATCTTCCTAAATTACAAAGAAACTCAGATATCTTGTCATTCAAAATTAAATTCATTACTTACAGTGTGGTTTCAGCCACACCATGTTAAAACATACTACGATAGGGTCCTCTCACCCAAATGTAATTTCTGATACTAGAAAATTTTCACCACAAAAAAGAAATCTACAGAATTATCACGCTTAGGACTCTGTGCTCCTGTACTGAATTCTTACCAGATTTATAAGGCATCAGGGATTCTACTCAGAATTAAATATAAGAAAGCTTTGCTTCCCTCTGCAGAACACACCACTAATAGAAAAAGAGACTGTGAATACCACAAAGCCTCGTAAAGGAAAATGGGGACACTTTGGTTTACTATAATCCTTTGTAAACGGTCTTTTTAATTTGCAATCCAGCTATGTCATTTACTTTCTCATCTTATTCAAAGCCTGCCACAAAAAGTTATAAAGGCAAAGCAACACAACCTAGTACCTAGATGGAGAGAAGAGGCGTGCTGTCTTATACTGGCAGAGACCAGTAACTCCTGCTACTAACACAAGCACCTAAGTGTGATATCAAGTTAGGTGGTATGAACATCACATCCGTCCTAAGAAGTTAAGACAACTTTTTTTGTTTCTTTTCCCAGAATTACACATCTGTTTGATTCTTCAGAACATTCGTTTTATTACTTACTACTACTTAAACCTGTGCACTGACAGCAACTGGATGGACAGGGGTACGATGGACAGTCTGTCAGAAGGCCAACAAACCTCCCCACCAGGTGCCTGTGTAATTTATATCTACTGCAAAGTGTATTCTACAGAGGATACACAGGTCTGGAAACATCAATATGTGGTGTTCAAAGTTACGCAGCATAATCTGAACATGTAACACTGGTGAGATCATAAGAAGAGCTAACATCAAAGGCGTAAGGACTCACAGACTGAGTCCCTGGGCTGCTGCAGGGTTTGACTCCCATATGGGAAGGGCACTCTTCTGTTAGTCATCTTCTCGGGGCAAAGCCTCTTATGGTAAATGTCTTAAGTGAGAGTCAGTGCTTCAAGCCATTCTCCAGACTGGCATTTAACAAGCTGTCAGGATGACTTAAAAATAGTACAAGGACTAAAGGAAAAACAACATTCTGATTTGCTTGTTCTGCTTTCCCTGCTGTGATTTTATCAGGAATTGGCCAGCTTAATTTAGCTTTACAAGTTGCCAGAAAATGGCATAATTCCATTTTAATTTTGTTTCTTGGCTGGATTTGCCAAACTAATCCACCACTGATGGTCCATCAATGACTGGCTCCAGCAGTTCGCACCAGACCCTGGAGCAGGAGTCCTGGGCCCTGCTCTCACTCCTGCTGCTGATGGCAATGTGGCCACCACGCAACGCATTTGCCTCCTCGCGCTTCCTAGCACTCATTTATAAAAGCAAGTTATAGTTACTGCCCAGGTTGCAGTGAAGGAAAGCTGGCACTTTTATAAATGGTTTAGAACTAGAAATACCTCATGGCAGCATTATTTTGTGAAGCTGTAAGCTTTCATTTTTGGTTTGAAGGAAGTGTGAAATAGAAGAAAATAAAGCATCTGCAACACTGAAACTGAAGCTATCTTCGGACTGCCTCTGATCTTTGCAATGCTTTCAAGACTGATATTCTTCTCCAGCTGAAGCAAGGGCTGTGTTGCCTGTCTGAAACTAATCTAAACAAGGTCAAAATGAAGCTTTAATTAGCCCAGACAAAGTAAGAGGGATCATACAGCTCTCCAAAATGCAATGCAGTATTTTCTTTTTTTCAAATGTCTGTCCTTCATTACCTTGCTTAAGCCTTAATATTCAGACATAAAAATAACATGGTGTTCAACAGGATTTAGGATTACTGGAAACAGAGAGGCCATTTGGAAAATGTCATGGCCTTGGTAAGAAGATCCAGGACTGGCTGAGAATACCCAAGGGCTTATTAAAAGATAAACCTTCCATATTTAGGATTCAGCCAAACAAATACAACTGCCATTTGCCATTAGCAAGCAAAAGGCAACTCTTACACCTTCTCCTGAAATACCAAATGATTGGGGTTCATTTACCTCAGGTTCCACTGAAGTCAGTAATTCATCATTCCCAAGCAGTGTAACAGCTCCTGCAGTATTTGACAAAATCAGGCAGTGAAGTTATCAAAAGCAACCTTCTTCAGAGGATGGGGTGGACATGCCTGCAGGACTTCGTTTTAGGATACCAGCTTTCTCACTGGTTGGAGAACCACCAGAGCTTTAAGGGCCACCAACTTTTCAGACTGCCCACATACCTTTCCTTATGAGTAGAGTTCAAACTAGTATTTCACATTAACTCCCAACTCACCTCAGCAGATTTTGACAATAAAGGATTCTACTTTGCATTTCAGTTCTTTTCTAATTTAATATTGATTTAAAATTATTCACATGCACAATGAAACAAAAACCAAATGAGAATCAACACTCTGGCCAAACATGCATGGCCCCAAAGAGTTATAGGAACCTAAGAAACATGTCTTTCTCACCATCTTGCAGTGTTCAATAGTATTCAACAGCATCTGGTTTTCCCTAAAATTAAAGGGAGGAGCCTATTAATGAAAAATAGGGCTTCCAAGACACTTGATTCTTGCTAATTCACCTTACAGGAAAAGAAATTTCAAAAGATCAATTATTGACATGCAGGATTTTAGGCTGACTAGAAAAGTCAATAAATCAACCTCTCATAGACTGAAAAAATCTATCCTAAGGTACCTTGATATCAGCACCTCTTCCTAGTTTTAGAGCAACAGACAGCACGCCTGTAGTTCAGATGAACATATATATGTATGCCAGCGCAGAGGTTAAGTTTAAGAGACACGTGTGTTTGGAAAAGATCAAATCTTCATTCCAGTAAAGCAAAATATTTTGGATTTGACTGGGTCAGGCTGAGTTTGTGGCAGTATGCAGTCAGGGAAATGTCAGGTTGATCAAGACAGGTATCTGCACAGAGAGGAAGACAGGAGCTGCACTCTCCCCTTCTCTCTCCCCCTTTAAAGACTTCATTGTACCTAGATATATTCTTTAAAGATTTTTATGATTTCCTTGTATCGAAGAGATATTAAAAAAGAAGGCTTAACATCTTTGTTATCTTTAATATTAGTGTAGGAATACTACTCCTATGAAATCAATACAGAATTGTTTTCCAAAATCATGCTGGCCCCCCCATGACAGTTGAATTGCAAATTAAGTGTAAGCACAGAGCATCCTTTGTCCTTTCCACATACCTGCAGTTACTGGATGTTGCTGCAATATAGGCATGGAGTAAATCTATAAGAGGTCAATGGTCATCACCTACGGAAAAATTTAAAAACCAAGCCTAGAACAGAATACATGCTCACTCCTTAGGCTTGGACTGAAGAGGCAATTGAGGATCCCTTCCTGGCAGTGCCTCTTGAACCTCACTTGAGTTTTCAGGGAGCTGAAAAGTCTTCTAGATGGCTAAAGTTATGTGAGAGGAATCCCTTTGCAGTCACTGGGTTGGGAGCCTTATATAGATGTGCTCTGCAATGTAAAATAGTCTAAAATACTTTTACCTAACCAAAAACCCCTAGCAAACTGATCAAACTTACCACCTTCGTCTGAAACAAGAAGGTAAAGAGCAAGATACCTGCTCCTACGAGATAAAGTGCATGTATACAGATAAGCAGCATACAGTACAAAGATACATTGGATTTCTGCTTTATAGGGAAAATTTCTGTCTCTGGCTTTCAGTTTGCCTTTCTGTATTATGCTATTTCAAATCAATATATTCTTCAATGTCTTGAACTTGGCTGCCCCCATAGGATACAGATGAAAACAATCCCCAAAGAATTTACAAAATACTTTTAGTTAGAAGGTAGAATATAACTCTGCTTTACAATCAGTGTGCAGAAAAACCCCTAACACAGCTAGTCCCTGGGTAGCTTCTCTCCTCACCTTCCTTTAGGTCTCCTGTGGTTAAAAAAACATTTTCCAATATTTTCTGAGATCAAATTCTCTTGTTACAATCCTATTTTTACTTTGCTTTTATAAGACTCTGAAGAACATTGGTTGGTCATCATCCAGCACTGTATTTCTTTTCATGTATCAAATTCCATCTGTGACTGTTATCCAACTGTGCTAAGACTATTCTTTGGCGAACCAACCTGGAAATAT
The DNA here is from genome assembly GCA_026283785.1 of Coracopsis vasa. Taxonomy (NCBI): domain Eukaryota; kingdom Metazoa; phylum Chordata; class Aves; order Psittaciformes; family Psittacidae; genus Coracopsis; species Coracopsis vasa. The sequence goes on along the minus strand of JANHGB010001662.1, from coordinate 34,398 downwards.
TGCTTTTCCCCCATTTTCCCTTTTCAGTCCTTCCAATTCTGTAACTGTCTAAATTTTTCTTTGTAAAACCTAAAACCACCCCTGTCCTGGCTTATTTCTTGTACCATCATACAGGTTAAGTTATGGAAATGCTCCTTCACAACCACAACACCAGTGTGCAAACTTGTGATGCTGAGTTGCTCTGTAACAAACAGAGCCTGACCTCACTTCTCGGTGAGCACTTCCTCCACCTCTCATGTTCACACGTGCCTGGCCGTCTGTTTAGCTCTTCAGTGCTCCGTGGCTTCCCAGACTCTAACAGCAACTGCCTACATCCCACTTTCAAAGATGGGAACAAAGACATCTACATGAAAACCCCAAAGCTGACCTTGCTGCTCTGCCCGGTTCTTTGAAATATTACCTGCCTAAAATCCCAGCAAGATCCATGGATCCTGCTCGTGTATGCTTCAGGTAAACTTCTGCTGTCCCTTCCACTCACAGTACTATACCTCAACAGCAAAATTCCATCCATTTTTGTATAAACCCTCCCCAAAACAATCCAAAAGCACATAGCCTTCCAGGATTACTGACAAAACAAATTCATTTACTCATGAGAGAGGATGCTGATGCTTTTAAAAAGCACCTCTTGTGTATATGAAACAGGAAATCGGGAGAACAGTTTTCTCTCTTATTGTTATTCTCATATAATCACCCCAAACCAAAGAATTAGAAAGCAAAATTCTCCAAACCCAAAGTATGGACAGGAAATGTGGGCAAGGAAGTATTTTTTTTTTAAGTTATAAGAAACTGGATTTGCATGTCTTAAATCTGTAAGCAGCTCTGCAAACCATATTTCCTTCTCTTTTGAAAGCAACTGCTCTATGCATTCACAACTCAGACTAATAAATTCCATAGCAACCCCATGAAATGCACAAGTGATAGACCTCAGTAAGTCACAATAAGAAATTTTAGAACCGTGGATAGAAAGAGGACCCAGAGCTGCTTTCAGAGACCTGATTTCCCGGCATACTTACCACCTAGCATTCCCACTGCCTCTACAAATGAGCCAAATTCAGTCCGTGTCTCAGTGGCCTACAAACCCCATTCTCCTTTGCAGCAATACCACTCACTACTCCACTGGAGTCCACGGTCCCCAAAGGGGAAGGGCTTGAGGTCATTTCTGGTTGTCACAGCATCATTAGAGGCAGCTGTGTGGACTGACAGGACCAACCAAGAGAGAGGAAAGCACCCATCAGAAAACAAGCCTGAGCATAACCAAAATCTTTCCTCTCAGTCCATCCTTTAGCCCAGAAGGCCTAGGGGACTTCAGAACAAGTCCTCTGGGCCTTCTGCAGCAATGATGTGGAAATCCCACTACTTCTACACAGTCAGAACAGTCAATTCTTTCTTGCCAGGATTAGCAGTAGCTATATATATTTGTAAAAATAAAAAATTAAAAAAATAATCAAACTCTGCTTATTGGCATCAGTAGCATTTAACATTTTCTTTTACATATGATGTATATAATTTATATAGTAACAGAAATCTGTGAATCTTGTCATAGTAACAGATATAAGAAAAGTATATTTTTGGTTGCAACAAGAAGTGAAGTTTTTAATTAAGAACTGCATGAATACTTATTCTCTCTCACCCTCTTGAAACTCCCCACTTAGCTGCAAGACGGAAATATTTACTTATATATGCACACTGTCTGGTCCAGCTAAGTCAAAGAAACAGAACATACACAAAAAAAAAACATTTCAGTGCTAAAATTGGTTTTTTGGACACTAAAATAACTCTGATTGTTCCTCTAACATCACTGAGCATTGCCAGGGATAAACCCTGCAGAAGATTGTTGGAGTTACCTGAAGAAAAGGCCAGGACCTACTGTCCACTTGGAAAATTGCAACAGCCCAGGCATGTCCATACATCCTCTTCTCATAATGCTAAGGGGCAGAGTGCGAGGGCATGGCAAAGTTTAGCTGTGGCTTCCATGTGTCTCTGCTGCTAGAAAGATTAGGAACAAACTACTGCAGATGCAGGTGGGGAGCTGGGAAGACAGTGAAAAGACACAGGCAGCCTGGCAGGTGCCTCAGAGCTGGCTGGGAGGGCAGCGCTGGCCAGGGCACCTGCCGGAGGGGAGCAGCCTTCAGGGAACTGTGCCAGAAGCATACAAAGGCTTTAATCTCCAGAGCTGTTTAACTAGAACACAAAATCCTGAACAAGAACAACATAACTCTTCAGATACAAAATACAAATCTTCTGATTTGAAAACAAATCCTGCCTCCTTTCCCACCCACTGTGTCCTTGCAAAATTGTCCTTCCTTCCAGCTTAGCTTTCCAACACACCCACTGTGGTGCCCCAGGCTGACGCATCTCTTTTGGTCTCTACAAACCTCGTCTGTCTGGCAGCAATCTGTTTTCCCTTCTCCCATTGTCACCTGCACCCCACGCTCACCCCCTGTGCTTCAGGAGGGTGAGCGCTGCAGCCATCCATGGCGGTCGCTCTGGCCAGGCCACAGCTCTCGAGCCCAAACAGACTGATAAAGCAGTCCTTGACATCCCAAATGATTGTCCTTATCTGAATCAAATGATTCAAAGCAGAGGAACAAGAGCATCACTCATGCTGTACAGATCCAACAGCAACAAGAAGCCCACTGACCCCTTGTGTTTCCCCAGATGTCAGCACCAGGTCAGGAAACTGAGCCAGAGCATTTAAGAAGGAGCAGTAATTAATCAGCAGTAGCAGCTCACAGGCAGAAAGACCAGCTCTGTGGCAGCACTGTGCATGGAAATCATTATCCCATCACAAAGTATCCCATCTGAAAAAAAAAATCAGAGCTCTGCCCCTACAGAAGAAGGCTATCATCTGCCTGCTGGGGAGTTCCCTCACCTTTCCTGCCACCGCTCCCACTCCTGCCCTGGAAGAGTCCAGACCCATCACCTTCAAGGCAAATGTGATAGTTCCAATGCCTGAACCACTCCTGGTTTACATGATTTACGTTTTCTTTTTCTCTATTCCTCTGAAAACTGTCAAGATCCTCCTTCATGTGACCAGCAAATGCTCAGGAATACACATACCTAATATATGAATTATTTGAAACTACTGACTGATCTGCTTGAAACCACACTTCTTATTAGCACTGTTCTGAAAAGCAGTTCAGAATTTCAGCTGTAAACTCACTTTTTCCTACATCTCCTGGCATTACTATTTTAAGTACATGACTAAGAATGGGGAAACATAAATATGCAAACGAATATACTTCCCAGTAAAAAAAATAGCTTTTCCTCTTTGAATTTTTCTCTAGCAGCTAGCAGAAATCCAATCCCGTTGCACTTTTATCTGTCATTTTCACTGGAAGGTTTTATTAGCTCAATTAGCAGACCTATCTGTACTGAAATGTCTCTTTCTGTCATTACTTTACAGCTCTTGAATGTAAAAATCAGTATGCAGAAAGACTTTGAGATGCAATTTATGGCAAGCTTGAGAAGCTTTCAGTCTTTTACCTTTTTACCATACACTAAGCAGTATATATAGACTCTTACTCTAGTTAACAGGCTGTGGTAACAGATCTCTGCAGGGCTTGACTGTACCAGGGTAGCTGTACTCAGCTCACCCTCAGACACAAAGCCCACGGGGGACAAGTAGGCCAAAGCAAAGTAATCTCATGGAATAAGGCAGCCTTGCAGTGCTTCTATCATTATTATTCTATTAACACACTCTACCTTTTATTCTGCTTGAAATAATATTGACTTATTCCTTTCCTTAAGGGCAGTTTTAAGATGTGAGTGAACTATTATCTCTGCATTATCTGAAATGGAGCAAATGTTTTCTATCAAGTCTTCACCTCTTGGAGAAAGAAGCACTTCCATTTGTGTGTAAGCAGCGCTGTGTCTGAGGGGGATCATTGCCCCGGTCGCAGCTGGGGACTCAAAGGAAGCAGACTCCAGAGGCTGCCTGCCTGGATGATGCTCACATTTAGCAACAGCATCAGTCAGAAGCAAGTGCCTGAAATCTAAAGCTACATTTTGCCACTGCAGAAACTGAGCACTGAAGACCTTCCTTACATTATCCTGTAAACTCAACAGCAAAGTGAGAACTGCCACATAAGAAAGGACATACATTTATTCTCAGTTTCCCCTTCCTTCCAAATCCATTCTCTTACAACCTTGTACCCCATTCAGGACAGGAGGATGTTGAAGGATCTAACCAAACAACTCCCAGTTTTGATGCACCCCTAAAAACAGAACTCTGCAAGTACTACACCAAGAATGAGCTTCTAGGAGAATCCCAAATGCTGTTAACAGGCTTGCTCAACATGTTTGAAAGTGCCAAAATATTCAGAGTCAAAAGAGATCAATCAGATGAGTCAAACTGGCCTTTGCTAAATACACAAAATATTTTTGCAGAAAGCAATGCAAGAGGGGAAGCAATTAACAGCCCACTTTCATATCATCAGCAGTTACCAGCATTACAGGATAGCGGTCATCAGGATCTATGAATCTGCCTATCTTTTAGAATAAAGAGGCAGTTCAAATATTGTTGGTAGACTGCATATGTAAACACTAATTTTCAATAACAGTGCCACAAGAAACAGGTGTTCATCCTGTATCTCTATTTAAGAAACTGGTGCAAAATGCAGTCAAAACCATCTCTATTTATCCGAGATCTAGAAGTCTTCTATTGGTGGACTGAAATCACTGCTGTTTCTGTAAAGTGTGAATCAACTTCCCACACCTTAAATCAGCAAATTACTGTATCATTTCCCTTGTGTTTGTTATTCAGAGCACTTCATCTCTGAGAAGAAGGAAAGCATTTGTTTCATTGTCAGTAGCTGATAATTACACTTGTAAAAAAGCACTTAATAAGGGTCAGTAGCCTGTAACGGGGGGATTCTTACACAACTTTTCAGCACAGAGCAAATGGAGAACGTGCTTTTGCTACTACTGAATTATATTCATTCCTGCAAATGACTGCGGTTCCTCTATTTACAGTGTAATTGAGACAAAGAGAGAAAACGATTGGGTCAGTACTCACAGCACAGATCAACAAAATCAGTATTACGACAATAAAAAATTATTAATATGATACAGCACTAGAATGCATCATGTTACCATGTATTTCACATTATCACCTGCTGAGGTATTCAGTAATGGAGAGAGGTCAACAGCTTCATTTCACTAAACAGATCAATCCACAACGATGAGGCAATTTCTGTTGTATTATTCTAGCTATGTTATGTCTTCTGTAAGTTGGTCATGACTTTATTTGGAAAGCAGGTGTACATTTCTAACATGGTAAGCAGAAGTACTAGTCTTCTATGCAGCAATTTCTTTTCTATTATACTACAATTGTTGAATGTCTCTCATTAAACCATAATTGTGCAAATTAGTAATTTTTCTGCCCTGAATCCACAGGTTTTCCTATCAGTGCCTCTACTTTCAGAACTGAATTTCTGCCTCTAAACCACATTTCAGAAGAAGGTGAGTTTTGCTGGCAATTTATATCATGTTATCCTTGTTAAAAAATGGGCTTAAAAAGAGAACAGTATCAAAGACTTCTAGTTTTCAAAAGCAGAAGAGCTGATGGGAGCACAAAGAGCCCCATTCCTAACCCAGAAATAGACACTTCAATTGACACAGTGAGTGTGTTACCAAAACAAAACAATTCAGAAGAACAGAGATTAGAGAACAAAACAGATAGAATTGATTTATTCTATTGATTCAGAGCAGCACTATGTGCATTTAACACTACTCCAGAAATAAGACTCTTCCTGGTTTAGAGTTTACATGTCTGATGGAAATACCACTACCTTAAGGACCAACATATACTGGGAAACAGAGAGCCATCATCCCCATATCCAAGCAGTATGGAAACCTTTCCAACTGGAAGCCTTAGTCAGTTGAGACAAAGTATCTGAGTAGCTTTTTCTGATACAGAAGTATATTAACCTCAGGTATCAGACCTGCTGAGAATAACAGCCTGATTTACAGAGAACAGATCTTTCCATCACACAGTACTACTTTCTCATTTCAGCAAGTGTTGGTGGGCAAGGTGGCAAAATGCTTGTCCCCAGGAAGAAATTAGCAGTAAACTTGGCTTGCCAAGTTCTTCAAATCAAAACCAATCTGCAAACACTAAACCCACACCCACAATGACCAGCTGATCTTTAGAGTCTTTTTTTCCCTTTGGCTGTCATCTTCATCCACCCCCTTCACAATGCTCTGAGATAACCACATCTCCAAGGCAAATTCATGACTACAGACAGTAATCATTGTCTATGTAGAAACAGTGGACATTCAGTGCAGATAAGGACAGACAAGCTCAGTGTTTGATCTGAAGCTGCCACAGAAAAAGGAAAACCAGATTCCATAAGGCTAAATTAATTTTAAGTTACTATCACATTCAGATAACTTTTCTATAGGCCCATTCCTCAGTAACTCCAGTTCATGGCCTACGATATTTAAACTGTCATTTATGTTCAAGTGTCAAGCTATAAACGGTAGGAGCAAAGTAGAATAATAGATTTGCCTCCAGCATTTCTGCACACAGGCTCTAACCTCCAGCATCAGGACAGAGCAGGCACCCAGGAGCAGCAACAGCTGAGTCACTGCAGCTTCCTGCTTCAGCACCCACATGTCATTGCCGTAACAGAATTTTAACTAGGTCAAAAAACATACCCAGAATCACGACTGGTGTCATGCATGGGTCTTGTGGCTAGAGACACCAAAATTTATGACAACAGATATTTAAAGAAAGAGAACTGAAACTGCAGCATTGATTGTCAACTAAATCTCTTGCTGTGAATAAAAATCAATGATAATCTTGTCTCTAACTTTTTAGGATGTGTTCAACAGATATATTACAAAGACTCTGAAAGCTAATGGAGCTTGGAATATGAGCTTCATCCTTAAAATGATATGTAACATAATTATGCATAATGTTCTTCTACTGTGCCACAAATTTACAGGAGAAGTTTGATTTCTGTATAATTGCTTATTTGACATTAGTGTCTCTATAACTGAAATCATATTGAGCTTCCAGCTTGTCAAATATTTTGTGGTTTTCCACCTGTGAAACATTAGAATTGACCTGACTTTTTCACATTAATCTAGCTCAAGTAAAATGTCCCTTCTGATCTTCTTGGCTACAGGTATTGCCTTCAGCCACTCACAGGGGCTGAGTGTACCAGAACCTTCACAGTCATCATGAGAAGTAAATGTCCTTTTCAAGGATATAACGCACAATCAGTACACCTAATCCAGAACAGAAAGAAACATGTTTCCCAGCATTTCCCATGCAGTAGAGGAAACTTCACTGCACATGAACAGTATTTCAAGTTAAAATAAAAGGTAAGAAAGTCACCCAAGTCCCACCTCTAGGATATAACTTCATCACTTGCACATATGCGATCAGTATTCCATCACCTATGTACCGGATTTCCTCTCTTACATATTCTATTTTCATCACATTGGTGATTATTTGTATCCAGTCAGCACAAAGAACCCACAACAGAATGGTGCTAGGTAGATGCTTGAAGCAAGCTAAAAGAGCATGTTCAGGCAGCCATTAGCTCTTTCTCACCAAGGAATCTCTTTATAAATGCACTGTCCCCAAATAATCGAGCTGAAGATGAGACAAACTGGTATTTTTACCTGCAGTCAAAGATGAACACATTCTCAGCACCTACTGAGATTTTGCAGGGCTTTTTTCCCTACTAGTAACAAATATTCAAGAGCCAAGAGGCTCTGAGCACTGGCATATGAGCACGTTATACCATCAAAACAATCAGGCTGTTAATATTCTGAATTCTTACTTGAATGCACTCCTACATTGGTAAGGGATTTCTATTTTAAATTAAAACCAAGAACAATATGAATAAAGATGATTTTGAATTCATAAAGATGAACTTAGTTGGATTAAGAGAACAAGCATGCAAACATCTGACACAGCTAAGTTTCAGCTATCTTGCAGCAAAAACAAAGTCAGCACCACAAAATCACTAGAAAATAGGTTAAAGAAGACAATGTGAAGAGAAGATTGAAAAAGATGAAAACCAATAGCAATGAAGGTTAAAAACCAGTTCACATACTCTGTCTTTTCATGCACATAACTCACTGCACAGAAAAAAAGATTATCTCCCACCACTGGAATGGCTCAGTGCCTCAAGGAAATGCAAAACAATTACTGATACAGAATAAAAAAGACCACAGGATATGAGGAGGAGTACTCCTCCCCAAATAAAAAATTAAAATTAAAAAGGAAAACAAGTGGGAAAAGCCTTACTGCATACAAATGAAAACACACAGCAAAAGGACATCACATCAATAGGGAGAAAGGCATAAATGTAGCCAAGCAGACCCTGGGTGAAGCAGGTAATACAAAGACTTACAGATCCAAGTTCTCCCAAGAACAAAGAAAGTATTCTACCGAGCTAAAATCTTGCCTGCTCAAGTGATCATCCCCTGCACAAAGCCAAGGAACATCTCATTAAGCTGTACCTGTGCCTCACACAAAAGAAATTAGTTTCATAATACATGGCAACAAAAGAAGGGCTGATCCTGATTTTTCACTGTTATTATAAATTAGGAATTACTTCACAGCAGCCACTGAAATTACTGTACAGAGACAAAAATTCTGCAGATGTAAAATGAAGTTCAGGCTCAAGAGGAAACACAGACTCCTTATTTTTAATCCTCCTGCAGCAGAAGGCCTTTTGTTATTGACATAAGGAAGGAAAATACAAACAGCAAATCAATTTCACCAATTTTTCAGGTTATGATCAACATAAAGCAATTTCCACACCTGGGTTTTTTTTTGTTTCCATCACTGTTTTGGTGCTTATAGCACTTCCTCCACTGATCTAACATCATGAGATGAATATTTTAAGGAAGAAGCAACACTTGAGTGGCAGCACAAAGTTTGTTTCTCAGACAGGCAAGCTGCCATCCCTCAGAAGGCAGCTGAATCACACAGTGTATAAATAACTCTGTCAAGAGAATCACTTCATCTCACTGTGAAATCCCTCAGAGAGGCAGAAAGGTGAGGTACAGAGCAGTCCTTACCAGTCCACTAGCAGTTCCTTTCCCCCTCCCACATCACCTGTAACAGCACTGTCTCTTTCAAGCAGCAAAGCTACGCATGAAGGCACATGAGAATGTCCTGTTCCCACCTGCAGACATCAGGTTTATGAGAATTCATTAACTATCACAATTCTCAAACCCTAGCAGTGCTGAAAGTTCACTCCGGTGTCCACGTGCCAATAAGAAACAGCCCTAGCAAAAGGGACGGAGCCACGTACAGACTTGGTGAGGAGAAGTGGTGAGTCACATCCCACCCAGCAGGGTTTCCCAGCCCCCAGCCTTTACCTGTCCCACCCTGAGTAGCCAGAACACACCAAATAGAAAGTCAAGGTCATTCACAAAGGTGACAGCAGAGAGTCACAGCTTTTATGGAACATATTAATGGAAGCACATAGAAATGCTTGCCTACACCAAATCCTGCTTTGAGGAACAGGATTCTTTTAAAGTAATAAAGCTTATGCATGAGTATTGGTGGCATCAAACTACTTACAACTTAACTCATGTCCTCAGCATCTCAAAATTAAGACATGCATACATACACTCTTCAGCTAAGATCTTTCTTGTACCTTGACTCTACTTCTTCTTCACATCCAGAAGTAACAAAAACATTTAGGCCTGTCCCCAGCACTGCATTTGGCCAAACTCTCTAGTACAAAGACTAGGGAAATCCACTACACTTAGACATACCACTGCTTTCATGACTACACCGGCATCTCAAATCTTGGAATGCTCAGGGCCCCAGGTACAGAAGGCAGCTGTCATTCTCTCCCAGGTGCTCTCCTTTACATCCCATTGTATGCTGTGCAGAAATGACATCAGGGCAGTATCAGAAAACATGTCCTAATGAAGCCTACTCTGTTTTCACTGTTCTGTCATTGGCTTTTTGATGACTTTGGCAAAGTTTCTAGTACATCAGGAGTTAATATAATCTAGACTAAAATCAGAGCCTTCCATGGGCAATTTCTAACTGTCTTCCACTGAATAGCTTAATTTAACTTTCAACAACTGCAAGAGTTCTGCAGCCACATCTCCCTTCAGCAGACTATTTGCATGCAAAACAGAAGATCACAATACTCTATACAATCTCATAAAAATATGCAGCATAAGACACTAAGCATCACTTTGCAAACTGTTTGCTCTTCTGCTCCTTGTTATGTCTCTATCCTGGCCATTTGCCTCTCAAAAACTCCAGTCCTCCAAAGAAATCTTGAGAAAAGCACACAACCTAATTGCGAAGTTATGTCATGAACTTGTCAGGTGAAAAATGAGGACACTTTGAGTGCCATCCTGAAGGCTCTGTGCAGTCAGCATTTCCACTGACTTCAGGGAGAAGCAGCTCAGAAAGCTGAGCCTTACTATAAAAAGAAATGTAAAGATACAAAATAAAGATGCAATTTCAGATGTACTTTTGCTCTGTGAGGATGACTTGTAGAGGCTTTGATGGTAACTGGAATTTCCAGGTATACCAAGTTCCTTTAACTAGGAGTAAATGTGGAGATTAACATAATTCATGGCCAAATATTATTATATATCTTACACTGAGCCAGACAATGTAAAAAGGCACATGTAAGTAACAAATGTCTCACATTCCTGAACAACTACCTTCTCCCAAATTTTCTTAATCTTTTTTATCCTCTGCTTATGGAGCATGTAGTTTTCAGCTCACTGCAAAGAATGCTGCAGAAAATGCCCACTTTTGCCAGAAGAAAAGGCAAAATGCTCAAAAGGAAAAAAAGAGGCCAGACTAAAAAATAATCCAAACTTCTCTGTGGGAGCTGTCAGAAGAGTTCTCTCTCCTCCTTATGAGTGTGGTAGCTATAGTCATTTACTGTAAACATTTTCATTTTCTTCTGCCTTTTCATTCTCTTTTGACAGAGGCGATAGCTAAGGTCAAGTCATCCACAGCCTAATGAAACTATCGTGTTTTAAAAACAAACCAACCAACCTTTCTCTGAGTAGAACTGGTTATTATTCTTTCATCATCTCCTTTGTCTTCCTCTATCCTCTCCATCTACACAGCAGGTATTTTCTCTATTTCATACTTAATTTTACACTCATTTTCCATCCATGTAATTCATGGACTCAGGTAAGTAACAGAAAAAGGATACTAAACACCCCACACACTGATGACAGTTTCTTTCTACTTGATTTTTATAAAGAAAGAAATGGGCTATTATCTACTGTCATCATATCATGTAGGTAAGGAAGTACTTGTGACATGTCAGCAATCCAAAGACAGTAAATGGTAGGTGCTCTGCCAAGGCTGCTCCTCACCAATGACCTGGGAGGCTCCTCACAGCCAGGATGCCAGCAAGTATGCCTCATCTCACTGCTGCATCCTGGCTGGAGAGCAGGACGGCTGTAGCACAATACTGGCTTTCACATTTATCACCCTTTCACAGATGTCTGATGTCTGTGAATACAAATGAAGGGTTACGATGGAAGTAAGTTTGTTTGGCATTGAGAGTCAACTGTGAATGACTAACAATCAGTGAATAACCTAGTGGGTGTTTGATTACATGGTCTCCGTGTTAGGTTTTTGAAGGCTAACCTCTCAAAGCATATTTCCATCCCCTTGGCTCCCTACAAGAGGATAAACATTTCAAAGTAGCCACTGTCTTTCTCAGTAGTTGTTTGTACAGTGCCCTACCACAATGGGGCTCTGTTCCCCAAGCAGCTCTTAATGCGAAGTTCAACACCCATTTCCTTTTATAATCACACAATAAACAGTTTGTGTTTAGTCTTCTATTTTCCTGGTAAGAAAAAGCCTTATTGATCAGATCCCCTGTTAGCTGTTCACCTTGGCAAGAATCCTCTTGCTAGATAAGAGAGGAGGAAAATTGTTTTCCTCAGCAGCCGCACTCTTGCTTCCACAAGTAATTTCAGCTAAAGACTACTTTTCTTTTATCCTCCAAAAGAGATGTTTCTCAAAATTCAGTTTGAGAGATGAGTTGAAGGCTACTCTTAAAGAGCACTTCAGCTGTGAATACCAGTCTCTGCCTTGTACCTTTGAAACACACATCTTCCTGAGCTGCCAGGGATCCAGATTCTAAACTGTTGAACACTTACTGTTTGAAATGAGATAGTATTTTGAAGAGTGAGCATGTCTCTGCAGCATCAATTTAAATGGAGCATTCCCAGGCAGGTTGGCTGGCTCTCAGAAGTACCTACACTAGCTAGTGCACTTTGTCTCATTGGTCTCATAAAGGTTTTTTTTAACACAGTAGAACTAACTTAAGTCCTGACTGAGCTTCTGCTTTTCATTCCTTTTGAGTAACCTCCAGTAGCAGAGCCCTCCACAGCAGCTCCATTGCACCAGGTACATCGTTCGGCAAACTCCCAGACAGCTGAGCTCCGGCAGCCTTGCCTCCGTCCCAGAGAGGAACTGTCCCAGATCTGTCAGGGTGAGTTAGGACATCAGCAGAGACTAATGATTGGTGTGAAGCTAACCTGAGAGAGGACAGAAACAGTCCCCAGATAAAGGCAGTGTTCACCTCTCATATGCCTTAGACTCATTGTCTAGCTGAGACAGCTTACAGAAGTATCAATTTAGAGTCACCTATAAGGGTAGTTTTTGTATAATGGGCAGCTGGTCTATTCCCAGTGAGGCCGAGCCCACCAATTAATTTCATGAAGCTATCAAACATTAATGGGTTTCTGGTTTTACCTGTCCAGACCTGAGATGATGACTGAAAGAGATAAAGCTGCATCTCATCACGGGGCTTCAGAACCAGCCAGGAGCTTTCATCCTGCAGTCAGCTTTTTTGGGTTTTAGGGTTTTTGGGGGCTTTTTTTGGTAAAAGGAAAGTTGGGATCTATAAAAACCTTAAATACTTTGCATTTTCCAAACAGGAACTTCCCTGTCAATCTATCCCAGATTTCAGCCTCTTGATCTTTTCTATACATCTCATAAGACTCAATGCCAAAAAAGATTTCTCTTAAAGAGCTATTCCATAAAAATAAGCAAGGGGATTTTATTTTATAACTTCAAATTAGAAATGCATTATTGATGGGATCATTAATTATATATTTTGGATTTATAACCAAGGTTTGAAGAAAAGCACAATATTTGAATGTACATAATTGGTACTGCAGCGTACAATCTCCCTTTTCTTATTAAACACAGACCCCATTTCCTCCTTGTATGAATATTTTATTCTGGATACGTGTTCCAGTTATTTGGCAATATCTTCTATTCCATTTCAGTCCTTATTTTGAAAGAAGGCAACTAAGATGTGAAGATTTCCCACTGATAGAATCTAGTTCTAAATCAAAATAAATTTGAAGTGCAATGTCTTTAAAAAACCACAACTCTCAACTCCCTCCTCCCTCAAGGGCTTAAACCCACAGCCTGGGGGAATTGCAGGCACTTCAGTCCTGAACAGCATCTTCCCAGCCCTCTCTAAGCCACGGGAAGGGCCTCCCTTTCCTGCCTGTCCATGGCTTCCTCACATTATACACATTACTGAAAGTTTTTGCATGATGATCAATTCACTTTTAGCCCTTCAGAGGGCTCTCCATGTGTGTGTGCATGCACACATACAGGTGCATCCCTTTTAGACCGGGAGCAGAAAAGGAAGTGCTATCAAATTTTCAGCCACCCTAAAGGAACTACATTGTTTTCTATGTGTATGCTTGATCTGAGACTCCAGAGGGATTGATTGGATTATAAACCAGGGTGGCCAAAGTCGAGGTACAGGGAGGAAGATTAAAAAGCTTTGTGGACATACATCCCAACATTTTTCCCTTGTGTGCTACCACATGCCTCAGGAGCTGTTGCAGTAGTGCAGGAGAGGCTGGGCTGGTGAGCCTTAGCACACAAGAGGCAGCAGGTCGGCACAGCCATGGGTCAAGGCAGCCCTGATTTTTTTCAGCCTCACTGAGTTCCTTGTTCTGTGACAAAAGGCAGATCTTCCTGCCTTGTACAGTAAGTGTACTGGATGTGAATGACAGCGTATGTCAAACTTTCTTTCCATGAAATTGCATTAAAGGATCTTTGGGTTACTTTTTTCCTTACATGGAATAAAGAAGCTAGTTGATTCCCACAAACACACACACAATATCCAAACTAAAGTAAATACATTAGTGATAACAGATGATGACCCATGCTCTAATCTTGTCAATCACTCAGCAGTGACAAATACATATAAATCCTTAATTTTCAGAACCAGACCCCCCAAGAGTCCAAGCTCAGCTAATACAGTATCTCAGAGCAGGTGGTAGGATGCTGGCCACATGCTTTAAAGACCGTGGTTCAGTTCCCCAAGTTACTACTCAGAATTTAAGAGTGGTAACCTGGTCCTTAGTCTTCTTGTGTTTCACTTCCGCATTGGTAAGACACGGAAGCCATGACACGCTGCACAGCAGCCCCAGTTTGCTCAAACCAGGTTATTGGAGCAAAAAGTGACTGAAGAGTATAGTCAGCTGTAGAAATCAGTTAATTGCAACCAGCTGCTGCACTAAAAGTAACTGAGAGCAAAGAATCTAATATTCTGTTATTATTTTGTATTTGATTTCTATAGGTTTAACTACATTATTTAACATAAAAACTTTAAAGCTACTGAAACTGAGAAAACAGTCTTTGGTGTCTTTTATGCTTACTTCATTCACAGCATAGATACTAAAACTCCTGCTTTAGAGACTGAAGACTCTGCTTCATCATTAAACATATGCGCACCATGGCCCTTACAAATCTCTATTAAACCAAGGATTAGGCAAGGGCTGGAACAGATAAGACAGTATATTTTCATTCAATCTCCTTTAAAATAATGATGCATGCAACTTCATGTCATTACTCTTTAACAGTCTTAAGTCTATTTAATAGCACGGTAATATTCCAAAAAGGAAAAACGAATTATTTCCACATTTAATTTTCATCACAAAAGTGAATGTGGTTCTTTCCATGGCAGATAAGCAGCTAAAGCTGCTTGGTACCTTAACTGGGATATGACTGCATTAGCTCTGCTACATTAAGCTGAGCTAATGAAACAAAGCAAAATGATTACCTTCAGACTCCTTAGAGTATCGCAAAGTAACGTTTGTCTTGCTCCTAGGGACCTCCATAGAGGCAACAGAATTGGCAGATGCCACACCTGAACGAGCATCAACTTTGGCCTGTGTGACCGAGCTGGTTACCTACCCCATTCTCTGATAGCACAGGTCCCGTACTGTGGGCACCACAGGGAGCAGTGTGAATATTATGGGCTCTTGTCCTCAGCTTCTCTCATCTGCTGTGACAAGGGAGGAAGGAATGGCTAAAAGCTGAGGACAGATCTGCCCTAGCACATGGTCAGCTGTGCTATCCCTGAAGAAGCAGCAAGTCCAAGGGCTGATCCCACTCCCTCACCTGAAAACAACACAGGTTTCTTCCTCATCCTGCAGCAGTGCAGGAACAGCTTCAAAGAGGCAGGGGTCACAATCCAGCCCTGTGCCAGCCCAAGCTGGGAGACTCCGGCATGAGCTCTGTCCGCATTCTGGCTCTACTGCTTGTTCAAAACAAACACAGGAGGAACTGTCTTTTACACCAGTAAGAAGTGCAGTTTTTAAGGCTGGGACAAGCCAACATAACCACACATTGCTTTCAGTCTCACTCCTTTGTGCTCACAGCCATGCCCATGCACTGGCACCAAGTTTCCAGTCATCTGCTTGTCATCAACCTGCCTGACCATTACCTGAACACTGTGGTCAGGATGGGGGTGCAGCAGAAGCTCATGGCTGGGGAGGGATGTGACTATCCCTTTTGCTCCCAGAAGCAGTTTAAAGTGGCCATAGCACAAAGCTCCGTCCTGAGCTCCTTCCTCCAGCGATACCTCTCACATCTTTGCCTGCATCTATCATTCACTGCCCTAAATCCCTCCACCCCAGCAGTCATCACCTTTGTTCCTTTCTTGGTGGAAAGTATTAGACTTGCTCTTGAATGCCTGGAAGTAGTTCAAAATTAATACAGGTTTTAGCACTTACTGTTGCAGCATCTCACCTAAAAATTCTCCGTCTTTCCCCACAGGTTCTGCAGCCTTGCGGTTTGAGCAGCAAGCATACTAAGGATAAAGTTAGCACCAGTTTTGCATGGTCAGAGACTCTAAGACATGTTAAATTAAGCATAGATTTATGAATGAAGAAGAGATGCTGATGCTCATACATACACAAAGGTAACTACAGGAAAAGATGACTGGGTGTTGCACAGTTTTTCTCTGTTAGATCTATGCTAAGAGCTGATGCCCATCACTTAAATTTCTTCTCCTGTTAATCCCAAATGAGATATTGTGATATCATCAGTCCCAGTGTTCATACCTGGTCTAATCAAGAAGCAGGGATATTAAGAGATAGGGAGAAGATGCTCATTTATTTGACAGTTTTTCAGGGCTTTGGGACATACATATTCCAACATTTTAAACTAAGGCAGGATGTTCTAGGAAGTGAACAAAAGTAAGTTAGCAGAAGTTTTATTTTACACTTTGTCCGTTTGTATCACTTTGTCCATATTTCTTAAAGTTTGTCCGTCTCAGGGACAACACTTGCACTGAACAGGATTTTGATCACTCTAATTCACCTGTTTCCCAAGTACACTGTTCTCTCCTCAGTTTTGCAGGCTTTCTGCTCATTTTAGGCAAAGCCAAAGATTAGCTGGACAAGGAATCCTGAAGCGCATCTTGCTGATCTTCAGTCTCACATAACCTGTTTCTAGGGGTGGAAGTAGCTGCAGAACTGAGCCCAGTCTAAATCTTCAGCATTTGGAAAATTCAGTAGCACTCACACCACACTTTAACTGAGGTTCTCCTGCCAACTTCTCCAGCTCAGAGTCAGACACGGCAGCTGCAGAGAGGTGACACAGGGGACTGCAGGCCACGGAGAACTGATTCACCAGGAATTCCAAAGATCCTTTATCCCCTCCTTTTTTCAATAAAAAAAGCACAGGAAGGACTCTCAGACCCACTATATCTAAGCCGCAACCTGAATGGCTTCACAAGCTCATGCTTAGACATGAATGTAAATCTACGTATCTTCAAAATGATGCTGGACGTTGAGCTGAGAACATGTTCAAATGCTTTACAGAGCTGAGACTTGACTGCTCAGTGATCTGGGGAAGGGAACATGAAGTCATGGCACCTCTCATACAGCAAAAGCCGCATATTGCCAAGGGAATATTTACCCCCCATAACCTTGTTCTTCCCGTATTTCATTGATGTAACTCTGTAAATGTAGATCCATTTCTGCTATACATCTGTGGAAATGAGTTGACAGTGGGGCTTCCTGGTCTTCTACTTCAAGTAGAAAGAACTCAGTTTTCCTTCTTTAATACAAAAATAATCATCACAATCCCCTGGTTGTTATTCTAGCAGAAGTTCCTACTAGTTAACTCAGAGAAAATCAGGTTCAGAATAAAAGGGTATCTGAGTTCAGGTTCAGAACCGTTTTCTTTCACTGCAATAATGTGACTGATTCCACAGCCACCCACCCCCCAATCCCCCAGCAGAGGGTGTTACTATATTCATATTTCATCTTTAATTAGCTTCTCCAGGATTGTTAGTTCTTCCACAAGATTCTTTCCTCTAAGTTCTAATTATAGATACTGGATAGATTAGCCAGTGTTTTATGACCTTTTATAGCCAAATTGACTTCATGTGCACAAAAATCCTAGCTGGGGAAGGAAGAGAAGTTATATCAGATGACTAAAACCAAGGGAGGCACAGCAGCCCTGACCCTGTCCTCCCATGTTGGTACGTCACATCATATGAGCTCCACTAGAGAGAAAACTCACATCACTCATGCAGCAGAAAAGAGACCACTTATATAAGCAGAAACCAAGAGCTATTAAATAGATAATTAATATAAAGTTCAACTCTTTAACAGAAAAGTTGTCTGTGCTCAAAAAGGAAAAGATACATTGAGCAAAAATTTAGGGCTATTGGTACTGTAATCTGGAATATTTAAAAATGTGCCTTGCCAGGTCACACTAGACCTCAAAAACTAAGAGCATATCACTGACCAGCATAGAACTGTTCTTTAAACACTGCCTCAACCTAGTTTTAGGGATGTTCCTAAAGAGAACAGGGCTCCAGCTGCCACAGTGTTATTGGATGTGGAAAAAAAGTGTGTGTGGGGGGGGCTACAGAACTTCTATCTTGGAAAAATACTTTGTCATCCCACAATTTATAGTCTGAGTCCCTCAACCATTCCTGAATAGGCAGCTCCTACTCCTTCCTGGATCTCCAGGGAACCTGTGGAGTCAGACATCTCGCACAACCAAAGCATCTGCTGGGAGAAGCCTTCAGCAGCATCACACTTTCTACCCATGGAGAAGGTATGCTACAAACCTCTTGGTCTCTTCTCTCATACACACTTCTTTCCTAGGGATTTGTGATATGTGAAGGACAGTTCCAAAGTTCCTCTCCTCACCTACCACAACTAAAGAGTATTAGAACCATGGAGTGACTGATATTACTACTGCAGACAAGATTTTCCCCAAGGATCTAAGATTTCATTCATTTTTAAATGGATGTGATTTTAAACAACCTTTGAAGATATTATTAAAAAGATTGCACATGTGTACAGAAACACATAAAACTAGTTGGGGAACTTTGTTAGGTTATCAGTTATGTATTAATAGTACATAACTTTGCTCCTCAGGAATAAAAATCTGGTAGGTTTTTCACTACTTAACCAGTAACTAATAAGGTTGCAGCAGTACAAATGATTGACAGTGACATGCTCTGACAGGTTATACGTAGCAAGTAATGCCCTGTCAGACATTTCAGTATTTATATTGAGATGAATGGCACATAAAGTGATGCACATGCTAACAATGAACATAAACATTTAGCACTTCCAGCAAAGCCTACTGGTATGATTAATTTGGCCTTAACTCTGCAGTCTTGCTTATCAGCTATTTATTTAAAGGCATATTTCCAGAGAACCCTTATCAAGTGTATTTACACATCCTCCCTCCAAGAGCAGCTTTTGGCAAGTACTTTTTCTTCTTGGAGCAAGATCCTGAAGTCCATAAAGGTCAGTTTGGCTTGCAGCAGCTTGGTGAGAGCCCAGGAACCCAGCACTGTCACCGTCACACTGTCAGGGTTCCCCTACATACCTCTGCCATCTCCTGCAGGTAGAGATGGGCCCTTTCTCCACTCATAGCTATTCCCTTGTGGTAGAAGAGGAGGATGATAGTGCTGCACCACCCCTCTCAGCAACTGTGGAGAGTTACAAGGGAGGAAAAAAGGCTTCCTTCCAGCTGCCCACCCCCTGTTCAAACCACTTTATACATCCGGGACTTCAGAATATGGTTGAGAAATAATTATGGCAGCTCTCTTACCTGTTCTTCCCTTAAATCTTTCACAGCGCTGGTTATTTTTTGTCGGCAGCTGTCAGTGCAGTAATAACCATGCTGTGACTGGCTTGTGTAGTGTTTAAGTTGTGGAGAGGGAGGGAAAGATTTTCTATCCCTTATTTCTACCCAAAGAGAGCCTTTGCTCACCAACTAACAGTTGTGATAATTCACTCAATTTTTAGTATTAACTCCGTTTACTGAACCAAAGGACAGGCTCTCCAGGTATTACTCCAGGCAAAATAAGAGTACATCTTAGTTTTGGAATGTTTTCAAGTGTTACCTTTGAGATTTTGCATCCTCACTACTTTTTAATATGTAACACTTAACTCCAAATATTTAAGTTCCTAAGACAAACAACTGAAACAACTGAACAACTGATCATTTCCAGTGTGGTAACAGGGAAACCACAGACACAGTACCTGTTCTCTATTCCCTCAAAAACCTGGAAGGCAGGAGAGATTTGATTAAGTCTTACTATCCAGAATGTCACTTTGCCTGTAAGAAGAGGAAGTACAAGCTCATTCATTCCTGTGCTCGCCTTTTACCTATAAGTGTGGTCTCACTGGCTCTTCAGGCACACGCCATTTCATAGCATTCCTACTTGTCTAAGGAGCACAAAACCAAGCTTGGGGTGCCATCTATTATCAAAAATACGTACTATATACTCCAAGTATGATTTTATTTCAAACCCAAAACTAAACACAAATTAAGCAAGACATTTTCCTTGTTTAAACAAGAGCATAGTGGGGAAACCACAACCAGGTATCTACTTGAGTAGGGTAGCAATAAGTTAGCAGAGGATAAACCTCTATTGCCAGTGTCCTTTTCTCATTTTGAACAGCCTCTTTACAATCCAGTCACACCTATACGAGCGGCTTATCCCTGTATTTATCCACCACTAATCCGTAATTCTTTATGAACTGAACTCTCTCTCTCTTTAAAATTTTGTCATTCCTGTTGTCATATGAATAAAAGAACGACTCATCCCATGCATGTGCATAAATAAAGTCAATGTTCATTTACTCACCTCATGTACTTAACTATTTTATGTTTGTCAGGTCTCAGAAAAGTTGTCAACCTGCCATACAAGTGAATGTTATGATGTATCCTACTCTTTCAAAGATTATTTACAAGGCAAGGTATTTGCATGAATGCAAACCATGAGATGTTTGGCCTACATTTATCTAACACAGACATATTAAACTCTTCCCCTCTTTCCTGGCACTGACATTTTTCAGTGTAAGATTTCTTACTGGCACAACTAACAGCCATTACACATGGTGCTGCATTACACTGGAAGATTAAGGAGCATCACAAGGAAAACCAGAAGGTTGCAGGGCTATGGTGCACCTCTGCAGGGAGAAAATATCAACAGCTGTTCAGTGCAGAGGAGATGAGCACATGGTACACTCAAACAACTGGTGCAAGCACACTGGGATGTCCAAACAATTTGTAACAAAAGCCAGACAGATTCAAGTGAGAATTAAGCCAAAATTCATGAACCTGAAGTTCACAACATTTAGAGGTTCATTGCTGCTAGCGCTTCAACAGCAGGACTCTTTTTAGGTTGTAGGAGGTTCCTCCCTCCCCGAAAACTACCTTATACGTGAGCAAAATCCCCACCATCTTCCAGACTGCTCATACCTCATCAGGAAGAGCAAATTCAGGCCAAATTAACTCTCTACTCATACCAGAGTACTCCTCTATCTTCTGCAAATTAACACAGCTATCACCAATGCTTATTGGACACCTCAACACATGTGGAAGGGCAGAACCCATGTACCTTGCTTCCACCTGCACAAGCTCTACCACCCACACAGAAGGTCTAAGGTCAGCAGCACTTAAGACATTATACTCAAGAAGAACAGTATGTTCAGCCATGCTGAGAAATCTGATTTTTTGTTACTAAATATTAGCACACACAACAACCAGCAAGGTTGCTGGACAGCCAGATGCCTCTTACATTTATAGACCTTCCTCTCCTAACAGCCCCCTCCATGGCAGTTGGGGTTGGACTACATGGTTAAAGGCCCCTTCCAACTCAAACCATGTTGTGATTTCCCTCAGGAAAGGCAATAAAGGGATAGTAAATGTATTTCTGATAAAGCAGTAAGGAAGGTACCTTAATGCCTACTACTATTATACAAACCAAACATGAAACACAGTCAACAGCTGTGTCCCACTCCATGTTCTTCCCACCACCTTGTGCTGTTGTTTCATGTCCCCCAAGTCCTTTTCATCCTGTAATGATGCTCCTATTCTTAGTGCCTGGGCTCAAAAACCTCACTGCTTTCTATGGGCTGAATTGACCCTGTAAAAAATTATTTGAAAACTACTATTAGGATGATGTATGGCCTAATTGTGGTTGCTACAGCATTCAGAGTCAGACTTATGACTGGGAAAACAATCTCCCACTCACTTGAAATGCAGGGAAAGGTTTCAGTACTGCAGGAGAAGGCTCACTGGCTGAAAAGTCGTATTTTAAAGTTTACAGATCCTGCTTCTGGCTTGGCATTGCTACGGCAGTAAGGAGAGAGCCTGGCAGGGTTCTGCAGATGCTGCTGAGCTCTGGATGCGGCCACTCCAGAACACTGTTTTAGCTGCTGTACAGGAGGAATCTAGCAGCAGGCTATTACCATAAGTACCAAGCTGCCAATCCACCCTTTCTATGGTTTTAAAAGCAGCACGGTTTTATTAAGATAGAAATGACCACGAGAAATCAAGTGCATTTTAGCTTAGGCAGTGAGATACAAGGCAAGAACGCTGTGTAGGCCTTTATGGCTGGCAACAGACATCACTGCTATCAACCTCCTCTGCTGCCTTCCATCATGTTTAATGTGCATAATCATGGCAGCAGCACCTCATCCCACCTCACCCTGGTCTTGGGGCCACAAACAAATAAATTAAGCTAAAGTCGATTCCCAGAGCAGACAGGAGAACTCCTTTTCCCTCTTCTTTCTACATATATCTGTTCACATGACAGAACTGCTCACAGCACTACTGTAAATATGCATCGTACTCTGCACGAAAACCAATCCTGATTTTACAAATGAAGACAGGATGGCTGAATCTGCTTCCAGTTCTGAATGCTTCAGTTTATATGTCTATATAGAGGTTTATATATGTATTTCAGCAGGATTTTAAAAACATTAAGCATCAGTTTCAGAAGTAGCTTATACGTGGACCTAGCTTCAGCAATGTTCAAACACACTGTTAGAAGCAATGAACCAGGTTCTCCAGAATTAGGAAGTGGCTTTAAAAGATGATTTTCAAGGCAGGCAAAATGTCCTGTTGTTAATAATATACCTTAGACAAATCCAACCAAGGAAATCAAAATAAGCTAACCATTGTTTAGATATGCGTCTAATTCCTTTACATACAACCACAACTTTTCAGCATGCAGTGAGAATGCACATGCAAGTGTCATTTAGTTTAGCTTCACCTCCTTTCAAGGTACCTTTTTCAGCTAAGGAAGAGAATCTGGTTTTAAGCACATACCTATTTCTGACAGATACAAAACTAACATGTTTAGCACCGCTTCTGCAGATTTTTAACCACCCTCAAGCATGTGGTGACTGTGGCTTACACAATATGTATGGTTGATGAATTTTAAACTAATCTCTGGTACTGTTCTTACTCCAAGCAATTTTAGAGGTGCCTACTGCCATTACTACACTGAAAAGTCACTTCCTGACTGCAAAGCAGATGCTTGGATATCATGCAAAGAATAGAAATATCCTACTCAGTGCACTACCAGGGCTGCTAATGAACTTTTAATTTCCTACCACAGAGACTGTATCTTGCCACAAAACCTTATATGGGTAAAACTCTTGAGTTCATACATACAACACACCCCGCTTCCTAAGAGAATGATGCACTTGTTTAGTTGATACTAGAACCTTTGATCCAGCCAACCACAGCACATACGTGATCTCAAAATGTCACATTTCAAAACTCTTTACTATTCTCACCCTCTCTCCCTCTCAACATCAGCCAGCTCCCTGCTGTGAGCAAGCCATCACTTCCACAAGCGTTTTACAGGCAGCTGGTGCAACCACACAGTGCTCCCAGCTCCAGCACTGTGGGCAACACAGCACCCCAGGTGACAAACAGTGCATTTAAAACCCCTGAACCCTGGTGCAAATCCATGTTTGTACTAAGCACCTAAACACACAATATAGAATGTGTTTCTTCTCATCCACTGAGAAGATCCACAAAGATAAAATCATTTCCTTGTAGACTTAGCAAAAGCTGGCTTGGTAACTTGATGAGTTTCAGTGCAGTCTGCACATGTTCCCTTCAGAAAAGCTCCATAGCAATCCACACCACATTATCCAGAAAGTCAGTACTGACTGGATTGTTAAAAGACTTCAGCCTTAGAGAGCTTTTTATTTACTGTTTTGCTCCTTTCTTGTTTTACTTCAAAAGTTTTCCCAGCAGCTCTAATCTGTGACAGAATATTAAGCTGCAAAACACCTCCTGTAGTTTTGTTGGTCACAGTTACTGATAAGATTTGATTCCTACTGTTCTTAAAAGGCAAGCGACAGGCTTCACTGGGGTGTACATGACCTTTCCAAAGCCGCGGCCCGGTAGGAATTGCGTCAATTGCTCTAACCTGTCAATGAACAAGAGCTGCAGAGCTAGCAGGAGAACAAGTTCTGATGCCTGTAGTTAAATAACAGCACCTCAGGAGAGCACATTTATGAAATATCCAAAGGGCTGAAAGGTCACTCACAACGCATCTCCCCTTTCTCAGGAGCAAGAACTGCCTTCTCGCAGATGCTGCTCTGGCTGGGGCAGGTTATACCACAGCAGCCTGGGCCTAAAGGGGTCCAGTGCTTTGGAAGAGGTCTTTTTATAGATGAGGGGGTTTTCCATAATTATACTTCAGGCAACACTAAACTTCTGGCAGCAATTAATAAATCCCAGGGGTTTGAACTTCTTTAAACCAGTAGCACATGAGGCCCACTCACCTTCTCACACAGCTTTATGGAGGTCTCACCCACTGTTTTCGAGGACCAAGGGACCCCAAACACCACCCACAGCGATCAAAGCTTTTGTCCCCTCAAACATCCCACAACTAGAATTTGCAAGCCTTCCAAAACTTACCACACCATGATAGGAATCACAGCATTCTTCCCACCGGTTTAACCAAGATGGTTGTGTACAACCACAAAGCTGTCTTCACACCACAGTGGCCTAAACTTTGAGCCCTGAGCTCCCATCAAACTCACTTTGTTGCACACTTTACTGCTAACTCCTGCAAACCCTAAGTAGCTGCAGGATAGATCCATGGGTTGTACGTGAGTCAAATAACACCTTGTTGAGCAAAACCTGACTATCAGAAAAATCTAAGAGAGTAGAAGTCCCCAGCTGTAGTCATGTGTGGTCCCTGAGCCTGCACAGCGGGTAGGAGAGCACAGGCATAAAAAAAGCTGTTGTATATTTAAGCCTTCTGAGACACCATGCTGAACATCACAACAGTCAAACACACACTGGAGCCCTTGTCCTTGAGAAGAGTTTTATCTTACCTTCCCTGCACACTGGTGCATCAGCCTGCTCTCCACACTTTTCAAGGGCCATAGCGTGAGTCCTCCAGCCTGTCTCGGGCTTTGTGTTTTCTCCTGTTTTCACGCTACTCTCCTGCTGCTTCAAGGTGCCTCCCTACCTGTTCAAATGACAGATGAAAATCAAACTGACACCGTGTCTTTGTTTACACACATTCTAGTCTTTAGATACTTCAACAGATCTTAAGAAAAGGTATATTCAGCCCTTCCTACACTTAGTCCAAAGGAAGGGAGCTGGGATGGATATCAGTATCAGTACATCCGGTATGATGCTTCCTGAACTGTACCCATCCTTCAGCATAACAATAGGAACATCCAAAAGCTGAACAGTAATTTCTCTCTACCATGAGCTGTTTTACTGCCAGCTTAAAGTGCAAGTGTCTCAAAAGTAGATCTTTTACTACAAGCAATATGAGCTTGAAGTAACTCAAATCAAACATTTTTCCTTTTTTAAATTTTTTTTTTTTTATTTTCTCAAATCTGCCATCTCTTGTCAACTTCCTTCCCTTGTTTAAAAGCTTTTCTAATCCAGAACAGTATAGGAAACACAGTGCTGCGAAGTGCAGACAGTGAAGTCTAGCTGGGTAATTTGGCAACAGTCTTACAATAACTGTTTTTTCAAACCCGTAAGTACACTTTCCTGATGTTCCAGTTAGTATATAAAATATAAAGTAAAGCTTAAACTGTATAACTTTTATAAAACCCTAGAGCAGGCGATGCACTCCTTGGCACAATCACACATTTCAAAAATGGGATTTTTATCACAGTATTTCATTTCCAGTCAATCGAGGTCTGCATTCATAGATCATTTTTCACATACATTACACAGCCACTGCTCTATCTCCAGTCTGGTAAATATTTTTGCCTTGTGCAAAGGATGTTAAGGGCAACGCAGCCAAGATGAATTCTTGCATTAGTCTCGTAGCTGAGATGACAGTGACATACAGCAAGATATTAGAGCACTATAGTATCAGGAATGTACAGTAAGCCCCAGTAAAGGATGTAGCCTAGAGTTTTATAGCCTCAGTGCCAGGAAAACAAAGATAAAAGGTACACTTCCACTGTAACATACAGCCAAGTTTGGTAATTCAGAATAATACACCACATCAATTAAATTTAACCTACTGATTCATCATCTTCCTGGAGCCAGGCCAGGTGCCTTTGATGACAGCTTGGCCTATTTCACGCAGTGCAACACAGATCAATAAGGAGGTGGTGCAGCGTAGTAGATGGTGCCCATGTGTCTACCTAAATAAAACAAAATATAGCTTAGAGTTATTAAACTGTTCTACAGCTTCCAAACAGACATCAGTATTCTATAACGTAATTCAGGTGACGTAGGAGAGGAGTTTGGCTATTGGAAGTGCTGTGATTATTTTGCTGCTGAAAGACTGCTGTGTTTTTCTACCAGGCAGCAGGATATAGCTTCCAGCAAGTTCCCAGTTATAGGGAGCACACTGGTGTCAGTTTTATGGCCAGACTAGATACAGCTTAAGAGCAGTGCACAACCAGTCTCTTCTGAGCAAAGAACATTCTGGTTTTGTATATTGATGGTAAATCCTCATTTCTCTTTACAGGTATTAATCCAAACTCTATGAAATCAGACACATTTAGAAGACAGAGAACAGGTTAAATCATTCTTTCTTCCTCCCATCATTTATGCCTACAGCCTTATCAGCATTCAAAGCCACATGAGTTTAACAATACAAAGAAATTTAAAGAGCTAATGAATTCTGTGCATGGCCAGAACTACTTTAATTCAAATTTGCCTTATACTGAGTTCCCTCAGCTCAGCAAAGGCGGCAGCTTAATATGCAATTAAGGCTCTCTGCACAAGTTGATCTACCTGCTACATAAGATGTTAGTATTATATCAAAAATCATAAAAGAGAAGAAATCACGCAATGAAGGTGGATGGAGAGGCAAAAAGTTTATGCAAAATAGACCACATCTAAGTCTCACATACACCTTCTTCAGGACTGTGAAAACACCAAACAGCATATGGAACATCATGTTAGTCAGGTCGCTAAATGAAACAGAAGAACTACTTCAAGACACATATCTTTAGCAGAGTGACTACTGAAATCCCTTCATAAGAAACCTGTACTCTTCTGTTCTTATTTGTACATTTATAATAGGTGTCATAACTGTATATATAAATAACAAAGAAACAGTCTTGCAATGGTAAGTAATCCATACAAATTCTATCACAGTAATAAACTCTCTCAGAATTTTATCCTCAGGGCTTCAGATAACCTCATTCAGGGAGGAATTCAATAACTCCATCAGTCAGGAATCAGAAAGGGGGGTGTTAACTGAGTTTGGAAGTAACGCTAATGAAACTGTACAGATGCAGCTTCTCAAATGGAATTAATTTGACGAGAATGGAACTCTGAGAATCGTTTCAGGCTCATTTTTTTGACATTGTTCAGAGTTAAAATACTTCCAAATTGATATGCTGGAAACCCTAGCGACTGCCTTGATTTTCTAATCTAGTATCTTTGTGGATACAATCCTGGAAGACAAAAAATTATTTGCACATGGCAGTATTATTCAATCTAACTTGGTCTGCAGGCTCAAAACACTTCATCTAAATGCCTAGGGAATTAACCATACTTAGTATTACTATGACTGAATTTTAATAACCTGATATTAAAGCTGGGAGAGTTGGAGGAGGCAGACATGAAAACTGAGCTACTCATTTTCTCTTTCAAACGCTTGCAAGTTACTCTGAGTTTTTAACACAGTAAGGACCTCCAGGCATGGCAGATATCAGTTTGGTGGGTATTTTACAAATAGGATAAAGTAAAAATAAAGATGCTCCGTTCTTCCAAATAGCTTCCAATTACTGCATGGAAAAAAACAAAAACAAAAACAACACCTCCCCCCAAAAAAATAAAATCCAACAAAACAACAAAGCAAAACACAGAAACAAACAGTTTGAGGCATCAAGAAATAATACAGTACTTTGCAACGAATACAATACTTTTCCAAATGCAGCCTGTTCTGTAAGTGACAAAGACAGCATCTTTCCACGTGGCAGTGAAAGACCTCTGAAGGCTGGTGAGATGGTGACCCCTGAGCTAGCAGGACCATAATAGCTTTACCAGCAGATTACTTCTCTAACAGCAACAGAAAATAGTCTGGCAAAGGCAAGCCAGGCCTCAAAGCAGGATTAATAAACCCTGAGCAGGTTTTCCAGGGTACGTTGCCATGTTAAGAAGCAAACCAAACGAAAACATTGTCTTTGTGCAACTTAGAAAACCATATAACTTTAGGCATTTATCTTTGATATGAACGGCCTATGGGAAGCAAGTCTCACATATCTATACAGAAAACACAGGCTTCTAAACTGAGCTGGTCTGAATCTTACCGTCACCTAATGCCATCAAACAAAACCACAATAAAAAGTACTAACCTATTTGGATTTCTTATTGATCGGTCTTTTGCTGTGAATGGGATTATTTTCTTCCTTGACCTCAGTACAGGGAGTTATTTAGAAACTTTTCAAAATCTATCTTTCTATTATTCAGAGGCAGATTTGAATTTATTGAACAAGAACTGGTTTTTACAAATGTGTTTTTCTATATATTTTTCCTTGCATCTTGCTTTGCTGTTCTTTCCCTCCCCTCCCAAGGTGGATGTGAACCTCAGGCTGCCTGAGCAGGTTACTAATGTTAAACAAAACACATCAGCTTGCCATGTCTGTCTCAGCAGAAAGTCAATATCCACTCCAGGAGCAATCAAGCACCCAAGCATGGAAGCTATAAGCAAAAGCCTGTAAAAAATGTAGTAACAAAGCCTGAAACTGGTGTGAGTAAGGGTTTTCTTGTAAACCTGCAGTTGAAACCAACTTTATCTAAGAAATTACAAAGGCTTTGATCAACCTGAACTGAATTCTGGGATAAAGAGCCCAGTGCATGGCTAAGTGAAATTTTGAACCATGCAATGCACAAGTATCTTCTACTAAGTTCACTGAAACTCTAGCAATAAAGTACTTCTGTAACTTTTGCAGCTCCAAATCTTTGATGCGCTCAGAATTTTAGTTGAACCACATCTTAATATCTTTCCTGCTTCTATAAGTGCAAACAGAGAGAAAAACATTTGTTTTCTAGCAGCACAGCTTTGAAAAGCTTTACCCAAAATATAAACTCATTTCACATGGGTCACTGAACATACACTGGATGACAAATGCTTTTTATCACTACCAATCTCATGAAGTGTCTCAATGAAGAAATATCTAAGTGCAGAACAACACTATATGCACTATAAATGGTCCCCAGATAGACTGAAAAATAACGTAGCCCGCCCAGCAAAGATTGAACCTTCACCCTATGAAGGTAGAAATGCTTTCCTCCTTGTGAAAAGTCTACAAAGAGACTAAAAATGCAACAGACTTAAAAAATAGTTTGTACAATAATAAATATTCCAGATAAGTACTACATAATTTCACCCTTAAATAAGTAAACTTGAGAAACATTTCCAAATCTGGGAATCAAGCTATGACGGTCAGTGCTACATGCTGAGAATCAGGATGGACAGGAAATTGTTTCTGTACTTACTCACATATATACAATTCTTACCACTATCCTTATACAAGCACCTGTGCTCTCAGGTACATGCTGAGGTACAAGAAATTGATTTAATTTCTATTTAATAGTGTTTTGTTTCTTCAAAGGGAATGGCCAAACTAATTCTGATATAATTTATCTAACAGTCCAGCCTCCTCAAAACACTTCCCATTCTCAGTCATGCAGTGTTCCAAGCAAAACAGTGGGAAAAAAAAAAAAGAAAAGAAGGAAGCACAGAATAAATACCATTATGAAGAATTTGACAAGGAAATTCATCTCAAGGAAACACCAGTTCCTCATGCTTTCAGAATATGTAAGTATTTTACACTGAGAAAATCATTAAATTGTTCGTAAATGCAATAGGTATTTATACCCTGCATGCTTAGGTAATTGAAGAGCACACATGTCAAGAGAAAGGCCTGTTCAAAAGTAATTTCAAGAAATTATCAAGAACAGTAGCTATGGTAGAAACAACATTATATGACAGCAGTTATAACGGAAGAACCTATCAGCCCAAAATGAAACCACCACAAAAGAACAACTCCAGCAGCTTAAATCAGGGCTTATAAGCAATCACAGGCTCCAAATTAACTCCAAATTATAATTATTAATGCCAGAATTAGACAGCCATCTTGCACACACGCATGACAATTCTTGAACTCCTGATTTTTTAAAGCGAAATTTCTGTCTCAACAGCAGAATTTAATCTCTCTTTCTTATGGCTCCCTCAATTCCCCAAACAATTAGTTCGCAACTGAAGAAGAGAGGCATCTACAGAGGGTGATGTATCTTTCCACACAACAGAGTGTTGGGCACCCCTCCTTCCTGGCATACTGGTGTCATGGCATTGCAAGGTCATGTTGATTTGTAGCATCAGAGGACTGCAGAAGCCTCAGGTAGTTGAGAAGCCTTAGCTTCCAACCAGAAGCTTGCTGAATTATTTCCAAATTTACTACTACAGCAAACAGCTGCCAAATGGTCTCACTGCCCACGGCCCAGAAAAGCGGAGAACAATGAATTAAGTTTAGAAGAGATGCAGAGTTTCTGTCTTGCTAGGTGAGACATTTTCATCTCATTTGCAGGTTTATTTACTTTCTAGTGACAAAGGTGCCAGCCTTGCAGTGCCAGATCACTCTGGAGGACATGAGAAAGATGGTAATTTTCCAAGAACAGGTTCATTACAAATCTATATAGCAAGTGACAGAATACTAGAATACTGATAGTAAAGATCAAGATTCTCTTTAAGACTTATTTTGAAGAAAAGAAAGGGTATTTCTGAAGCTTTAGAGCCAGCAACCATTAAAAGGATGCAAAAAGCAAATCCTGAGTTACATTACTTAAGACACTGAGGGGCTATGTAATGGATCACTTATACGATACACACCTGGAACCACAAATATCCATTGTTAGTTCACTCCTCCACTAACCTCTGCCTTTGCTTGCTCATTGTAAAACAAAACTGGAATTTCTTACAGTCTTAGCTGATACATGTTGAGAATTTTGATACTTGAGAGATATCACATAGTTTTAGTGTGAGTTGTGGTTGTGACTGTACTGAAACACAGTTTGCGAGGACAAGGAGTGAATGGGTCACCAATGTGTAACTAATGGAAGCCAAAATGACTTGCGGTCCTTACCAGCTCATTTTATTGCTAATGTAAGAGGATGTTAGAAATGTATTTTACAGCGCAGGCAGGGAGCATGGCCCCACCTGGAGCCTTTGGAGAAAGCATCCTAAGGACACAAGGGAACTTCCAGGATTTCGGAGTCAGGGGTACTGGGGGTCCGAGACCCATGATACCCCCACAACATGCTCCTTCCTCTTGCTATATGATACCATTACATCAAACTTACCATTCTTTTTTAAATAATTAGCTGCTAAACTTTTACAAAGTAATTTATTTTTATTTATATATACATATATATTATATTATATGTATTATATTTTATTTATATATACAAAGTATTTTATTTATATTAGATATTTTTGATGGGTTATGAACAACAAACCCCAAAAATTTAACTTGAGTAAGAATATAACTAACCTGGAAATGAACAAACAAATAGAAAGCTAGCTAAAAACAACGTGTAACTCTTTAAAAATTTTCATACTAGTATCCAAAGAATGCAGAATGAAAACCATGTCATTTGGTGCTCCTTAAAATTGTGCATAACTAGTAAAAATTACTCTGAATGTTCATATTTTTCTCACATTTAAAAATTATACTAATAAAATATCAGTTTTGATATATTTATACAGAGCTCAAATCACTAACGTGTTTATTAAAAGGAAAGTGCTACTTAGTTGGGTTGCTTGGGTTTTTTTAGAAAAGACTTTTTTGCCTTTGGCAAGCTGAATCAGCAGTCTTACAGAGACTGCAAGAGAGTGAATTTAATGCGTGAAAGAAATAAACACAGGTCAAATTTGCAAATAAAAACCTGAAATGGATCAAACAGTAAATACTCCCCAATTTAAAGTCATGAGACAGAACTGAGAAATAACCCAAATTATCCAGGTAGCCTCTCCCATCAACTCTCAGTATTGTGACAATTATCTGAAATCTGCAGCTGTTCTCAATAAAGTAAAACTGAGAAAGGAGCAGGTCAGGCCTGTGAAGGGGCCTTAAAACTAAATTTAAAGGTTTTATTCTCCCATGGAGTGTGACCGGCTAATGTTACCACCGCAGCAATGCTTCACTGCGCCATCAGCGGGTGCAGCCTCTCCAGCTCCTGCTTGCTCCTCAAACTGCAACTGCTTTATTTCCTCTTGCCATTTCCTTTTGCAATAACCTTTTCTACTGTGAGATGCGCCTAATGAAAACAGCACAAACTCAAGCCCCTTAGGCAAACCAAAGTCCATCCCAGCTAACTCTCTTACAAACATTTCATATTTACCAAATTCAGCGATGCTGTGCACTGCAATAATAAAAGCCTCATCTTTTGCACCTTGCTTCCAGCATGCCTATAATGTTACCCTTTGATATATCGTATTCTCACCTACAATGTATTAAAAGTCTCTCCTACTAGTGCTGCATTTTTTTCCTCTTAAATGAGGTGTATGAAACAAAGGACATCAGCAACAGTTATCTGGTATTTTTGCTTTCTCCGTTATAAAGGAAGTTTTCCAATATAGCTCAAATCTCTGCTCTCAGTAAGCCCAGATCCGCAAGTTATGAATACCAGACTTGTCTGTCCTTCATTTGTCCTACAGATTATCCACAGCTGCCTGGAAACAGCTCTTTCTCACCTGCAGCACCCCTTTCCCCATTCACTCTAGTAGTGTTTACTTCTTCCCTTTTCCTGCTACTTTTTTGGAGGAATTAATTAATTTTTGACTCCGTGTAATTTCAAACACCTCTTCTTTTATTATGCTCTGCCCACAGCACATTTAGTTTCTTGCTGCAAACAGTGGGGAGCTGTACAGCTACTTAAAACACATGGTTTTTACAGGCTTGGCTGTTTTCTCCTTAATCAAAGGCAAAACTACATAAAGCCTTTGCTTGCTTCACCATGGCCAGCCTGGGTTGCTCACTCCCACTACAGAAACCAGCCCTGGGAGCCTTTTGCCTTTTTCACTGGCTACTCTTATCTCTGCCTCATTCTTCTAAAAGATATTCCCACCAGGATGCTTCCCTATGCCTCTCCCCTGCCTCTTCAAAGTCGTTTTTCCTCAGTTCCCTTCCCTGTTTGATCCAGGTCTCTACAGAGGAACATGCTGCACTGGGGATGCAAAAAGTCTATTCCCATGATGGAGCCAGAGCCTCATCTGGAAACTTCGAAGCACGACCAAGAAGCACAGCAAGGACGGCACACACACAATCCTGGTTTTTTTTAGGCAGCACTGACTGACCTTAGTGACACCAAGAAATAAGACAGAGAACTCAGTAACTGCATGCAATACTGAGCAAGCACACTGCAAAGAGAGTTGGGACAAAAGAACCGCGTGTAAATGAGCTTTAAATGGCATGAGCTTTTCTGAAAGCTTTCTGTAGCATGCACTGATCTCTAAAGAGGTCTGTAAAAATAAGAAAGGAAAACCCCCTTTTTTCCACAATTTATTCAAATCAGGTAAGTAAATTCTTTAAATCTGACTGGACATATGACTTTATCAGGCAAAATAATTTGAGAAAGATCTTCAGAGATTTATGAACAAAAGAGTTGGATTTTTTGCAAGCTCTAAGGCTGTGAATTGATGGCTTTGGACCATCTGCTTTTCTCCAGAAAGCTTTCCTGCTTTCAGAAAGAAGCACATTTAAGTAGAACAAGAGACTTAAGGTCAAACCCAGCAAAGGAAGGTATCCATAATGATACAATCAATTCAAAAGAGGAGACTGCCGAAAGTCTGTGCGCGACAGAATAGTTCCAGTTCAAATGACAACATATCAAAACAGGTGCTGAGATACTAAATATGCCAGAGAGATTTATCTTTAAAACCACTGAGCAAAGAAAGAAAGGAGGCCTCTATGGTAGAACGTGCAGGAACAAAGTGGTCTTAGGGTACAGGTATTAGCTACTCACAGGGAGGAGGAAGCTGGATCTATATCCAGGGATGACATACTCAGTTTAACAACTACAACAGAGCCATAGTGACAGGCAAGAAGCCGGATATGATAAAGATAATGGATGGAAAACTTCCAAGGTCTAGTGATCATGGTAATATTAGCTTTAAAATTTTGAGGCTATTATTTCACAAAAAGCAATTCAAATGCATTAGGGCTTTTTAAAAAATCAGCACTTGAATGTGAATGACAGAAACCTGATTGTAATCAATTATTTTCTACAACAGTTGGGAATGGAGCAACAAAAAAGCATTTAGGTCACAGTTAAAGACTGAGAACTACAATCAGCCCACAAACATTACCCAACTAATT